>JANHGN010007294.1:26554-56423 GCA_024605025.1 Megaceryle maxima | reverse complement strand
ATGTGAATACCAATCAAGTACAGACTTTTTTTTTTTTTTTTTTTTTCGAGTTTAGTATGGTATCTTATTTGTTTAAGATATATTTTACTATGGTAGCAAGTAGCACAGAACTTCAATACAAAATAGCTTACAGTAAATAATAGTGACAGCAGCCTCTGGCATTTTTAACATGTTTTCATTGTAAATGTACTTAGTAATTCCCTTACTTCACAAAAGTATTCTAATCTCACTTGAATCATTTCTTTAGTGTGGCCTTTAATCAGAAAACTGATTTATAGAGCTCTTGAGCTCTAATATGTCATTTTATCTGGCAATCTCAATAACAGATGAGGTAAAGGTTCTGTAAATGGTAAAACTGACTTGCCATGTCATGAAAATAACCTATTACTTACCTACTCTCCATACAGGTTATCTAATTATACACCTGTTTGTTTATTATTCTTATAAAATACAGGAATGATGTTTCAACATCCAGCTTCATAGTCCTTATTATGGGAGACCTAATAGCCACCTTCCAGTACCTGAAAGGAGCTTATAAAAAGACTGGAGAGGGCCTGTTTACAAAAGGCTGTAGTGAAAGGATGAGGGGCAATGGTTTTAAATGAGAAAGGAGTGGATTTAGATTAGAAATAAGGAGGAAGTTCTTTACCATGAGAGTGGTGGAGCACTGGAACAGGTTGCCCAGGTTGAGGCCCCATCCCTGGAGACATTCAAGGTGGGGCTCTAGTTGAGGATGTCCCTGTTCTCAGCAGGGGGGTTGGACTAGATGACTTCTAGAGATTCCTTCCAACCCAGACATTTCTATCATTCTACATTTCTAATTATGAGTGTGAATATTGTTAACTGCCTAAAGGAATATGGAAATACTTTTTTTTTCTGCTGTAGTCAGAAGAGTATTAAGGCAAATGGGTGTTTCTGCACCAGTTTTAGAGAGGCAGAACAGTCACCTCTGGGAGCAAGCATGTCCCAGATCAAATACACAGTTTGTTGCCCTGGCCAACTTACATAGCTAAGCATGAAAGCCGGTAAGGCAAGGGTGTCCAGTTGTCCGGATAGATGCTAGTGTGTGGAATCCAGATAAAGAAGCACCCTTTGAAGGTTTTTTTTCATAATGAACACACACAACATTAATAAACTATAGCTACTCAACGCCCTGAATTCTGCAGTGTTTCAGCTTTCCAGGTCTTGATTTTGCAAATTTTATGTTATCCTCTTAGTTTTCAAAATGCAAGGTAGAACCAAATTTTACTGAGAATAATGAAATTATTATCATTAAGTAGTATTTTATTGAGGTACAAAAAGCTCCTCTCGTGACATCATATCAGAATGACACCTATTTGCATCTTGCTGGTGAGAACATGATGAAGCACAGCTGCAAAGTATGAAAATTTTCATTATAAACTGAAATTATACACAGCACTACGTGGGGCTAGACCTGCAGCTATCAGGGTTCTCTGAAAAATTGGACTCAGTTACAGCAAGGATGATAAAGAGGCAAAGTCAAGAGATACAAGAATTTTTAGGACTGGAGATGGTAAAGAGGTAGAGTTTGCTCCCGATGAAATGAGGCTGACTCAAGTCAGTGGAGAAGGAGTTCTGTTGGTTACACTGAACACTAAACCTGGCTTCTGGGGAGTTCATACAGACAGATAGAAAGACAGACATAGATCATTCTGTTTCTTCTGGCTTGGCCTTAGAGTTAAAAAGGCAAACTTAATCAGTATTTATGTGCTGAAAGACATTTGTTGTGACACATTAGGTTAATGATCCTCTTCCCTTAATTCTCTTAATCCTGATCTTACTTGTGCCCTAGATAAAAATTAAATTCCTCAAACACAAATTTGGCACTTTATCAATTTTCTTGTATACAACAGTCCTGCATCCAGGGATTTTGTGGCATTTCAGGCAACAACAAAATATGTAAATTTGAATCCAGCTAGTTGCTGTACCAGTACATCTTGTATTCATATCAGCAGAGATGCCCATAAGGAGATTCTTACCCTGCATTATGGACCAGTATCTTAATTGCACACTTTTTCCTTCATTAGTTATTTTCTTCAGCTAGCATGTATACAAATTTATACTTGTACACTGTAATACAGTAATTTTCATATACAGAACAATATCTGTCAGTGGACTTGGAAAATTTACCCATTGCCAATAGGAAATGTCAGTGTTTGTTTAGCTCATGAATGAAATTAAATGCCAGGCCCTGTTAATGTATAACCTTCTGGGCCTGCTTATTAATGCAAATCCACTAGAAAAAAAAAATCATGACAATTTGACCTTTACCCAAACAATAATTCCTTATTCATGGTCAATTAAGAGGGGTTTCCTCAGTTAAAAAATATGACGACAAACTAATTAGACAGCTAAAATAAAGTTGTTGAAATGGCAGTTGATTTTTTCTGATAATTCAAACGTATGTATTTTACTCCCTCAGATGAGAATAAATGCCTGCATGCAGCACTCTTTTTACAAAGATTTAATACAACAATGCACCCAGGAAATTGCCTCTTAATTTAGTGTTTACAAATCTTTGCCAACAGCAGTTTAATTTTAGATATAAAACTCTCCTCAGTACAAGATTGTCCTGCCTTGTTCGTGTAATACAAAAAAAAACATCTGGAGAGTTCAGTGAACATCTTTATGGGAGAGTAAGTAGTTGCTGAGAGTTGAGGTTTTTTTATGACTGACAGCAGTTTTTAATTCCATACCATTGTTTAATCTTCAGTATGGTTGCTCTGGGAATATATTTGAGTTCTGCATCTTATTTCATGCTCTCTGCAGGTTCCCTACACCTGAATGATAGTGCTGTAGACCAAACCATAATACTGAAATGAAATATGCTGAGCTAAGAATGTCTAAATCTTCAGTGTTTGTGCTTTTAGAGATTTCATAAAATAATTGCCTGTGTTTTTTCTAGCCTTCTGCTGTAAAAATCTCGTTTACAAGGCAAACGTCGTAAAGTATTACAAAAAAATTGCTTTATGATGAAACAGTTGGAGAGTATTTTGTGTTCAATTTCAAAATTTTATATGTATATATGCATATAGAATCATAGAATCATTTGGGGTGTAAGGGACATTTAAAGGTCATCTAGTCCAACCGTCCAGCAATGAGCAAGGACATCTTCAACTACAGTAGGTTCTTCAGAGCCCTGTGCAACCTGATCTTGAACACTTCAAGCATCTACAGTCTCTGGGCAACCTGTCCAGTGTTTCACCACCCTCATTATAAAAAATTTCTTCCTTATATCTAATCTGAATACCAATACTCTAAATGGAAACAGGTGGGGGGTTTTCATTCCAAATGTCTATGTCCTCTTTGTTTCATCCATAGTTTTTAAATCCTTAAGATTGATTTTTATCAAAGTCTCATGTAGACAGTGGAAAATCTTGGCAAAATGAGTTACAAATCATTTTACTGCTGATTTCAACATGTTACTTGTGTAGGCATGTCTTGCAGCCAACAACCAACAGAGGGGTTGCACAACCAACAGAAGTGGTTGGTAATTCCTGGGTTCAGGACTGGTGCTGTGCTTCGTTAAGTGCACAGCAGCCTTTTTGGTGTTTCCGTTTCCTTTCATATTGCAAGGGACTAACCACCGCTCTGTCATCACTCCCTGTCTCAGCTGGGGAGATAGTGACTGATAAAGAAGAAATGGCAGCTTATGAAAACAGGCGATACATGCACAGAGATCATCTTCGTACGCCCTCAAGGCCTTTTAAGTTACTTTGCTTGTAATAAGAGGATGTTAGGAGACCTTTATAGTCTATGTATAGCCTGTATATACACACAGCTATATATATGCAAATGTGTAATACATTCTGCTTTATACTTGCTGCAATTTCAAAACCATTTCTATACTTCTTCCTTCTGTAGATACCTCTTTCTAAAATACAATCTTCCTAACAAATACCATCACAACCATATGCTTGAGTGTATGTTGTCATGCCGAGAGAATGTTACTCTGTGGAGTTGAAGGTTCATCCCATCAGTAGATCATCCTGCATTAATGCCTCAAGCACTAATGCTAAGAAATCTGTTCTGAGTTCTCTTAACTGATAGGTGACTCTCACTCCTTATCAGCGTAACAGCAAGGGCTTTGTAAACAGAGAACATCACTAAGCTTTGTTTTTCTAATCTGTCCATATCCTTGATTACACAAGACACATGAGGACGCCACAAGAAAAAAGCATCTCAGTTTCTCAATGAAGTATTAGGGCACCAAGCTGTGGTGCAGCGTTTGACATTACATCCTGAATAAACAACCCCAGTTCCATACACTATTTTCTTACTCTCTTTTGGCAGCTCTCTAGGACTGTAGAGACTGGGACTGTAACCTTTGTATTATACTGTCTGCAGTGCAAATTACATATATGTAACCAGCGTAACAATATCACAACAAATAAAATGAGTACAACTATATGACTGTGCTTGCTTAAATGGGAATTTGCTGCACCCATTTCATGGCCCTGTTGTGCTTCCAGATCACCACAGTCTGGCCTTGAAGTAAAGGAGAATGCAGCACTTGGTATTCTCTGCAACCTAGCCAACAGAGATGCTTCATATTAACAATGTATATCAGAGTCTCTTCTAGAACCAGCCATACTCTAAGATCATTTATTTTGTACATTTCAGTCATGAACAGCCACTGAGCACATGGGTGGATCTCACCATATAGACTGGCAGAAAGCTTTTCCCCTAAGGGCCATAGGACTGGGAAGTCCTGATCTTCAGAGTAAATCCAAATATCCCAATCTCACTTGCTCAGCTTTTATGCTACCACAGTTCCATTGGTTTCAGTGAGTTCACAGTTGATAAATATGGGATTAGAAGTCAACACTAAATATCAAACCCAAAATAGGTGAAATATAATCTCTTACATAGTTGGAATTTCTGTCATTGAAATGATTCCAGTTTCCAGCTATACTGCCAGTTAAAATGAAGCAGTTGGTGGAAGACATTTTCATGAATGCAGGTGAAGGCAACAAAATTTACTATAAAAATTTACCTTGTCCAATATGGGAAAAGGATACTAAGTATTGACAGAGGTGAGTGACTTCAATAACTTACCATCAGCCAGCTAGCCTTAAAGGCAAAATAGACACCCCCTGTGGCACACCACTGCTTTGCAGTTGCCTCCTCTAAAACCTGGTCTCTGGAAAACCTTGGCTCCTACAGATTTGTTTCAATGAACCAAAGTAGAAAAAAATGTTTCTCCATCAGCAGCTGTCCAGGACAGTTTGGGAACTACCTTTAATGACTACTCTGAGCTGCAAGATAACAGCAGAATCCTGCAAAAACATGTAACAGTAGTTAATAATCTAGCCTTTGAAAGAGGGGGAGCATTTGCTTGGGGATACGTCTTAGCAGTGGGCTTGGTAGAATAGGGTTAATGGTTGGACTTGATGATCTTAAAGCTCTTTTCCAACCTTGATGATTCCATGATCTTGCAAAGCTGTTGCCTGACGAATTTGCAGTATGTCGTGCAGCCAGAAAGCAGCAAATGTGGCCAGTGCCCTTTCCCTGATTACTTGTGTCAGAGTAGTCCGCATCTTGTTTCTAGAACGTTTTTCATGTATACTTATGAGAACATGTACTGCTACTGTGATAAACTCTGCTCTAACAAGAGTTTGCCTGATATTCCTCAGCACCTTGCTGAAATACAATATTAGCATCTGCTACTCAATACTTTTTAAAAACAGTCTTAAAATACATTGTGCTTTCAGATGGGTTTATTTGTAACAGAGTAACATTTGTACTAGTTCCTAATGTAGTGATTGCATAAATAGAAGCAGATGCAGTAATGACCCTTCCAGGCTGCTTCTCTCTGAGGAGAGAACTCTTGAGGATTTCTGCTTCAGAGTATCCAGGATATTTTTGGAGATTGTTTCTAGAAGTTCACTTCCCCACAGAACAGACAAAAAGTAAATAAATCTAATTCTTCCCTTAGCCAAAGCATGCAAAACACTTTTAACAAACAGAACATTAAAACTGGGAGCAGGAGGTGCAACACTCTGGTAACACCATGGTACTGGAATTCCAGAGTAAAATTTGCTGACCCTTCAGCAGAGCCAGAATCTCACTGCCCTGCTGGTAGAGTCAAACTTTGACACAATGGAAAATGTTTCCTTTTTTTTTTTTTTAATTAAATAGTCCTTCTCAGTCTATTACCTGTGCACCTCAGGAAATCACTGAACCTCAATAATGCCACAAGGAGCTGAAGAGATTGATTTAGTTAACAAAAACAATGTGAATGGAAAACCAGGCCTCTTACACAAATTCATTGTGCATGTTCTGATGTCAAAAGAAAGATACAGGCACTTCAAAAAAATCCAGCATGTTTGGACAGTTTTCTTCAAGTGAGATCAGTGTCTCAGGGAGCAAATACGACTGGCTTAGAGGATGCATCTGACTTTTAAATGTCTCCTAGAAGATAAAGAGCACAGAAAGGCATGTTCTTAAGACTTCTGAGGAGTTTGAAGCAGAACCAAAAAGCAAATCTAGCTCTCTCACAACCTATACTAAAAGTTTAACCACTGGTCGGTCTACTATGTGTTTTACTTATTTTATTACTATTGATACTCTTTTTTTTTCTATATTAATTTTATATACTTTTATATTATACTATTTATTATTTTTATACTATTAAATTATTTCATTAGCATGTGTTTTATTTTTCTCTTTATCCTAGTATCACCAAATCACCATATCTATATTACAACATACATAATAACACAAATGATAAAGGGGAAAAAACATATATGTAGCAGCTCTTAACATAAATTTATGCAAAGCAGTAACCACATAAGAGAAAATTCTTTTTAAGCACCTAGTTCTAGTAAAACCACATACTGTGCCTTAGAACAATGCTGCTTTGGGAACTGTGGTCAGTTTAGCAGAATGGGGCTATATATGCCTATATAGAATATATCTCACGCTACACCAAGGCATTGTATCTGCAGGGAGGTAGCAAAGAGCTAGCACATGCTGTTAAATAAACACTGCTAAAGAAATAAACAGCTATTTCATATTAAGCTCTTTTTTTTGTTGTTGTTGAAAATGTGCATGCGTCCCTAAAACCAGCAACACAATAAGCAGAAGATTGGGACTCATCACTTAGAAACAAAGAAACGGGAAGGGACACAAAGGGACAAGACAGTTGCCATCTCCTTCATTCAAGGCTATTCCCAATACAAAAGTTTGTTCTTTAGTAATTTCATTGGCTGCTTGGAGGAAATCAGCATATAGGGAATGGAAGTGTTTGTCAGTTAGAGAAAAACTTCTTTGATATCAGCTGATAAGTGATTTTGCCTGCAAGGAGCCGCTAAAAGTCCCACTTGAAGAGCTTCCATAATTATATCAATGGAAAAGGATGAAGCTGTCAGCATGAGTAGATGTCTGTTAGTGGAAGGCTGTCACTTTCTGTGATGTCATTGTGGCCAGGTAGCTGCAAGCCAAATTCAAAGAGTCTCATTCATCACATTTTAGATTTGGATTTCAGCTACAGCTGTCATACATGCTAGATGTAGACCAAGCCCCAGTAGCAACGTCTGGATAAAATGGCTGCTTCAGGTGCAGCAGATGATTTCTTAAGGTTTGAATTTGTTTTCACTGTCACTGTTGTCTTTTAGGTAAATCAACAGTTTGCATCTGAAGAGGCTGTACTGGTTTTCATAACCACATTTTATGATTACTAGCAAATCATAGCTTTAACCTCTCACAGAGGGAAACAGAATAGCATACAACCAATCTGAGCAGACAGCTCAAAGCTGCCATCTACTTTTTCAGTCAATATAAAATGACAGTTTGATTATGTACCTTCAAAATAAGAATGCACTTTGGAATGGCTCAGGAAATACTTACCATGAGTATTTATCATTTAAATACAGCATCCACAGAAAACTCATCACTCAGATATGTGGATGAGAAAGTGACAATTATTTTCATTTTTAGGTAATGTTAAATCTTGTCTTTGAAAATGCTTCAGTGGAAATACAATATACATGTTTCCATGCTTGATGTATGTTATGCTTCCTTTTCAAAATAGCTATTTGTTTTTCCTTTGTTTTTCTGCAGCAGTTAAGATCATGGAGGAACCAGAATCATCAGGCGATGACATTTTCGTTACAGACAGCATTTATGACACATTGCCTTTCTTTATTGGTGATCTCTCTACCACACAGCCCGAAGATGTTATTACATACATGCTACCATCAGACCAAATTGCACTGCTGCCTGCAGCAACCAGCCCATCCTACAGCCACTCTGAGGTCATCGAACAGTCCCTTGAAGTACCAGATTCCTCAGTGCCCACATCTGAGAGTGTTCCTCCCGATGACACTGGGCCAGGAGTGCAGGATATAGCTGCCGAGTTAGATCACATTGGTGTGATGAGCACAGCAGCACTGGATGAACTGGAGCATGGCAGTGGTTATATCTCAGTGCTGACAACTGAGCCTGCAGAAGCCACCCCAGCTCCTTCATTGACATATATAACTACCAGCTCCATGACAACTGCAGGCAAAGGCAAAGAGCTAGTGGTTTTCTTCAGCCTGAGGGTAACCAACATGCACTTCTCTGATGACCTCTTCAATAGGAGTTCGCAAGAATACAAAGCACTAGAACAACAGTTCATGCAATTGGTGGGTGAAAATCAACTTGAACAACATATGCAATAGCTGGACACAGTTTAAAGAAATGCGCTGAAGAGCACAGTATTTTAACAATATCAGACTCTACTATAACTCAGTCTGATAAGCTGTATTTTTAAAGCATCCATAATGCTCTCAGGTTATGAAGATAGAGTTTATGAAGTCAGTGATGAAAGTTTTCACTTGTTCAAAAGATTCCAGATATATGCCTGGCATGTAATTTATTTGGCTTTTTCTTAAAGTCACGTCAACAGTAGAGCAGTGCTGATTACATCTAAGGCTTGTGTCTACATGCTGGATTTAAAAATAGGCCTTTTAAAACATATCATAGCTTAGCAGGGAGAATGTGATTAGATATGGATTTTCGCTATGGGTACAATAGGGCAGCAGGTCAGCTCAGTAACATGCCTATTATACTATGCCCTAACCTGCCTGGACTGAATGTTTGAAAATAATTAAAGTTGGCTTTTGAGTGAGATGGGTTTTTTTCCTCTTGTAGATGAATAAATTCCCTAGATGATGTGCATTTCATTACAGGGGAAATTGCTGCCCATCCATCTCAATATATTATTAAGAAAGACTCAAAAGTCCAGAATAAGATAGCGCTAAATAGAAAAATGAATGCAGTGGTGGAGTTTAACAATTGTATTAAATTCAGAGAAATAAGTGTGTGATGTGTGTACTTGATAATAAAAAGTGACTATGAGAGAAATTAATAGCAGGTAGACATTGAAAGTAAGTTAAAATAAAGGTATATTTCTGTCTTGCAGCTACTTCCATACCTTCAGTCCAACCTTACAGGCTTTAAGCACCTGGAAATACTTAACTTCAGGAACGGAAGTGTGATTGTGAATAGCAAAATGAAATTTGCCAGGACAGTGCCATACAATATTACAGAAGCAGTACACTGTGTTTTGGAAGATTTCTGTGATGCTGCAGCCCAGCACCTCAATTTGGAGATTGATAGCTATTCCCTGGATATTGAACCAGGTAAGATTTCTTTATTAATATATGTGTAAAATCAAAACCAAGTAGATATTCTTTTCCAGATTGCTACAGCTTCAGAAGTATTACTGGTTTGGAAATAACAATATTAGAAATAACCTCCCAGCGATCAGGAGTAATAAGAAAAACCAAGGTGTTGCAAGTTATCAGCAGAGATATTTTCATATTATAATGAACTGCTGGGTGAAGGTGTTGGTTTGTGTGTGTACACCAACTGCTTTTTGGAGCCAATTATAGTTAACTAAAAACTCTCTAGAATAAGGGCTGAGTGAAGACAGGTATAAAGAATGCCCATATACAGTTTAAAGGAGTGATTTATGCAAATCTTGCACCCAAGTATGTAAACATAAGTTTTCATTATTTTTGCAATGTTGTAAGCAAACCATAGCTTAGAACATCATTATATTTAAAGGGCTACAAAGTTCAAGACAGAAGGAGTTAATTTCTAGGAATAATTGGATTCTACAGATATATACTAATGGGTTTGTAATTCCAGAACCCCTCCTGATTTAATACTTTCAAATAAGTCTGCAGTCTTTGCTGAACAGTAGAAAGTCAGTAACAACATATCTGGATGTTATTGCAATGACAGAAGCTTAAAGTCTCCAAAAAACTATATTGCTTTATAGAGTTGAAGCCTAGATCTATTTTCTGGTTCTGTTAATTATTTCAGGGCTGAATTTAATTTCATTGGCGTGGGGAAGAATGATACCAATAGCTTAGCATGTAGATGTTTTTAGCAGTTTTGGTTATGCTGTATTCTAAGGTACAGATCTCTGACAATTCCAGAACAAAAACACATTTGTGTGTGTGGTAAAGAAAGTTAACAAAATCATAGTATTCAAACTTTCAAATACTGCCATGATAAACTGATGTTTTACTGAATAAAGTATTAAATTAGTTCACTACAGAGTGAACTTTGGGCTACCACGCATTCTCTGCTTTGGTAGTAGATATTCATTAAATAAAAATGAAAATGTGTGAATTACTAAAATGAAAAAAAAAAACCAAACAAAAAGTCTTTCATCATCCACATTGGCTGTTTTACTGAGGTGGTATTTCAACATTAATTCAAGAAAATGGCATCACAATTAGTTTGCTGAGAGAGCTCTTCTTTCAAAGTTTATGAGCAGTAGTAAAATGTCAAAATAGAATAAATTATGCTTAGAAAGCCAGTATATTCCCCCAGAGGTGTTTCAAAGCTCCACTGTCTTTTTCACAAAACAAAACAAAACAACAAACACAAACAACTCCCAATCTTTTTAATAAATTAAGACAATTGAAGCAAATTGACACTTACCGTGAAAGTAAGAGCCATCTAGTGGTACTGATGTTATACCAAACAGACACTGATGGGAACTGACAGTCCAAAACTTGTATCAAGACTCAGCAGCTGCAAAAGGTTGAGTGCATTGGTCATAAGTAATACGATAAAGAATAATGTAGCCAGCTTTAAAAAAATACCTGCATGCATGATTTTTGTAATCTAAACAAAGTCAGCAGAAAAGATGAGAAAGTATGGCAAGTACATAGCCTGAGACTTTAATAAAAGAACATGAAACGTTATCAGAAAATATTACCCTCTCACTCAGCGAAATGTTCATGACAAGTTCTACTTGTCAAACAGAAACACACTGAGACCTGTCAGCTTCTGAGAACTGCAGGTCTGTAGCACACAACCCTGAGTAATGCTTAGACAGAGCCTGTGTCTCCTTATTGCAGTATTGAGCTCTGTTTCCACTATAATAAAGGTGAACTGTGACCATCAAGACTCAGGACAGAATTACAGGAGACATACAGTTAATGCAGCCACTACTGTATTAATCAATCACACGATATCTTTTACTGACCATTTTTCCTTTGGAAGTGTTCATTTTTGCTTGGAGTGAAATTCTATGTGGGGCAAGAAAAGAGTGTGTAAGAATTAGTATCCCCTTTTGATTTGGCAGTTAGTTTTGCTTCATTAGAGACTAAACTTTATAATTCCCAATCAGTATCAATGAGCAGAGCAAAGTACTTGGAATTTTATTTTTTTTTTACTTGGGGTTTGGTTTTGCTTGGATTTTTTTTTTTTTTAACATATAAGCAAGGGTTTGCCTTACAATAAATTTACCCTCTTGATAGAGTTTATATATACATACATTTCCAGTCCAGGAGAAAATTAGATCTCAAATCAACATGCACATTATATATAGCAAAGGGAAATGGAACACACTAAAACTCACTAGTCATAAATAAATAAATAAATAAATAGAAAGTAATGAGCCAAAGAATTATAGAGACATTAAAAGTAAACAGCTCTGCTGGATTAATTTCTACCAGTTAAGCATGTCCGTGTGTGTGTGTTAGGTATCAAGTACTACTATAAAGAATGCAATGCTCATTTTTCATCAAAATTATTATTATTGAGCATACAGTACAGAGTATGAAGCTACTCCAGAAGAAAATTCTCAGCTTGGTTAGTATCTACAGGCACTAGCTGCAATATCTACTACAAACCTTCTTTTTAAACTACAGAGTATTGTTATGAAGAAATTTTAAGCCCACATAGAATCACAGAATAGAATCATAAAACCATTTTGGTGGGAAGAGATTTAAGATCATCAAGTCCAACTGTTAACCCAGCACTGCCAAGTCACCATTAAACCATGTCCCTCAGCACCATATGTATGTGTCAAATACTGCCAGGGATGGTTACTTAACCACTCCCCTGGGCAGCCTTCAGCACAATCCCAGTGTTTCATAACCATTTTGGTGATGATATTTTTCCTAATATCCAAACTAACCTCCCCTGGCACCACATGAGGCTGTTTCCTCTTGTCCTATTTCTTGTTTCTTGGGAGAACAGACCCACCCCATCTCAGTCCAACCTCCTTTTCAGGTGGTTGTAGAGAGCAATAATGTCTCCCCTCAGCCTCCTCCTCTGCAGGTTAAACCACCCCAGTTCCCTCAGCTGCTCTTTTGAAGACTTGTTCTTTAGATCCATCAGCCATTTCATTGCTCTTCTTTGGACACGCTTCAGCATCTCAATGTCCTTCTTGTAGTGAGTATACAGAGTATACAAGGTGTGACCTCACTGGCACCAAGTACAATCACTTCCTTAGTTCTGCTAGACATACTATTTCTGGTAGAAGCCAGGACATAACTAAAAAGGACCATGTAGCCCAGCTCACAAGTGTATATCTGCTCTCATTTCCTTCACTGCACTCTCTTTTATCTTTTTTTTTTCTTTCTGTTTTGACATTTTACTGAAAAAAATCTTATTGAAACTGTTTGCTGGCAAGAACAGAATTTGTATCCCCAGGTCTGCTTCTCACTTTTTGCCTTCTAAAGACTATAACCCATAGTAAGCAGTAAACTGCCTCCACAAGACCAGCCCTCCTCATCATCACCCCACCAGCAGAAACTTTACAGAGCACTGGGTTAAAATGGCTTCTTCTGTGTCTCTTTTTCATTTTGAATAAGAAGCAGAGAATGGTACAGGAGAAGTAGACTTGTGTGACAGCCGAAGATATAACTTAAAGCTGTCTCTGATTTTGGCCGTCCTATGAACATTGGCAGGCTCATTTTCCCTTAACCTCACAGAACCATCCCTTACCAATATTTAGAAAACAAAACAAACAAACAAACCAAGTTTTCCAAATGCTTTAAAAATATATATAAAAAACCCAACTCTGCAAGCACATATTTTCTTTAGACCATGCCAATGTTTCTAGAATGCAATCCTCATAGTACCGTGCAATATTCAATAATCTAATCCCCTCCCCTTGCCATGTCCTAAATTATGTGTTTAGGATCATTACAGCTGAAACAATTTCTTACACATATGCAAGGCTGTAACATAGTATCCATGCACTTACAGTAAAAAAGGATCAAAATATCCAGATATGAAAATCCTTAACAGTGAGATGAAAATTAAAATCACAGCTTAATAGCGATGAGGTAAACAAATGTAGAAGTAAATATAAGATTGGATGCTTGTTGTGTCATCTACAGAAAGAAGGATGAGTGTCCTTTTCTGCTAGACTACATCTCCCTATGAACACACACAAGTAGCAGACCAGTAAAGGAGAATTGTTTTCTCTAGCTGCCGCAAAGACTGCCAAGTTACTCTGTGGTAACGCATCAATTAATGGTTCACCTGTCCTTTACAGCTGATCAGGCAGACCCATGCAAATTTATGGCATGTGATGACTTCTCTGAATGCATAATGAACGAGTGGACAAAAGAGGCTGACTGCCTTTGTAAGCCTGGTTACGCAAGCCAAGACGGCTTACCCTGTCGGAGCCTGTGTGAGTTGGAACCACATCTTTGCATCAATGGTGGGAAATGTGAGTTAGTTCCAGGAAGAGGAGCTGTCTGCAGGTAAATAAATCATGCTTAACATGAATTCTGTTAACAGATCCCTGATATGTCTATTGCATGAAAAAGCAGAGCTGACTACATACTTTTCAACAGCATAAACTATGCTAATAAGACACAACCTCAACATTCAGACACTTTAAGCCACACTACAATAACCTTCTTCAGTATATATAGTCTCACTACAGATAAATCCATTTCTACCTGCTGGTATAGAAAGAACACCCTGATTTGGTCATTTTTAGAGATGCTTTAGAAATTTATTAGAAATTCAGCATCATTGGCAGAGATGACGTGCAAAAACAATAATTCTTTTCAGATTTCCAAATACATTTTGGAAAGATGAAGTAACACATTCATGGTTTTCCTGTTAATCATATAGTAGTATTTTAAGAAATTACATTTTTCTAAAAAGGAAATCTATATTTTTATAAACAGGCCTGGGAGCACTATTCAGATTCCAGACCACTCAGTAAAGCACATGAAGTCTGAGCCTGCTTTCAGGGCTTTCTGAGAAGCAGCTCATGATTAGCAGCTGCTCCTTTGTAACTGCAAACACATTGCACAAGGATTTTTACATGAAATGATGTTAAGGCAGTGTTGAGAACAACCACAGTACTTGAACATATTATTACTCTTTCAAAGTTTCCTCTCATTGTAAGATGAGACTATGCAGAGGCTTATGTGACCAGCCGCATGAATAAACAAGAGAAGAGTTACAATTCTTGCTTTTGTTTATTCTCTTTTAATAGTGACTTTTACTAGGTTAATGTTATGTCTTTTAGCATACTTAGTATTAATGTCAAAAAATAAGACTACTGCATAAATTATTCATACAGTAATTTTGCTGTAACAACATAACTGCCATAATTCATTTTCTGCAGTGGGTGTCATAGAAATGATAACAGAAGATTATATTGAATTCATCACAGTTACTGCTAAACTCCTGACTTGAAGAGTCACAGTAATGCAACTGCACTATTTTGTACTAGGAATCAGCCTGTGAGCTAAAGAGGTCCTCTTCAAAAATTTACTGAAGTAGCAAAGGGTACAACCTGCTCCTCCAAGACCAATGCAATAAGGAAAATAACCCTTTCTATTTCAGAAAAGCCCTGTCTTGATGTACAGTAATAACCAAACCATCATTTTTAATGATAAAAGTATTAAAAAGAATTTTTTTTTTTTTTTTGCAAATTATAGAAAATTGTAAGATCACCACCAGTTTCAGACTGACAGCTTATGAAAACTTGCACAGTTAGCAGAGAGAAAACTATGGCCTAACATTTGCTTTAGGCAAGCACTTGCTTTGCCTGTGGATATACTCAGAACCACATTAGTTTTTCCACTAACTGGAACCCCTGTGCTCTCGTATAACTTACACGATCTTCTCCCTTGCTTTAAAGAGAGCTATTTGTAGTAGAACTCATATTTCACACCTTGCTACTCAGATTAATATCACAAATAAAGACAACATAGGCTTCAAAGATGTGTTTAGACATTAATCCAAAACAGCTGAACTTCTAAGGCTCTAAACCACAAATGCTATTTGAACTTCTCTTGTGGGGCTAGAATTTGTCAGAGATGTTCTAAATGCATAAATTCCATAAAAATTGTAAGTTGGAAAAGAATATGTGTCTTTTTATTTACACTTACTCTCATGAATCTAAGAATATTATCTTTCCTGTATTATCAATCACCTTATTTCATACAGACATGTAACAATGGATTGTATTGGGAATACTGTGCTTGTATTTGATTGCAGATTTTCTTTTGTTTTCATCTAAGGTACTCTGTGTTTTCTGCCTTCAAGTTCTGTACATTTTTCTCTTCCTCTCCCTACTTTAGATGCCCTGCACGTAGACACCAGCTTTACCAAGGACAGCGCTGTGCAAAATCTGCTCCAGAACCCATACAACCCTTCATTTTTAGACCTCTCACTCTTGGCTTACTAAGCCTTCTTTTTCTTGTCATCATTTTAATTATTAAGTTAAGGAGAAAAAGCAAAAGAAACTCTAATTTGCAGTAAGCTGCTCACAATCTTTTTCTTTATATTTAAAAATATTTTTTTTCTCTTGCAATTTAAAAATCTTATCTAAACAAAAATGTTCTGCATTGCAGAAGTCCTACTCTCAACAGCTGCAATTCAGAAAATGCCATAAGGATTAATCCTGCTTTTGAACATGATGAATCCATAACTAGCTTATGTCATACAGCTTGTAGTGTAAGTCCTTGTGTTAGTTCCTCAGAGATCACTGATCATGAAGCATTACATGAACTTGAAAACACAATTCAACGTGGAGGTAAAATGCATGGAAATCCTTTTCATACCCCTCAAAAAACAGCCCCACCTCAAATAACACATCCATCTTCTTGTACTAACTCAACAACTAAATGAAATCTGATTTTAAACTCTTGCTTGGCAATTTCTGTACTAAAAATACTAATTGATTTCTTTTCTATATTTACTGCTGTGTAGGTTTCATAACAGGACTGTAGAACTGCTTTTCTTACAGCGCTCATGCATGGCTTTGGTGGTCCATCCTATCTGAAGGCTTTTTGTGATTTAGTGAAATATTTAAATCAGTGGTTTTTTGTTTTTTGTTTGTTTTTTTGTTTGTTTGTTTGTTTTTTTGTTTTGTTTTGTTTTGTTTTTTAAAACTGCTGTAGGTCACCAGATGAGTTTACAAAGCCAGGACTGACAAGTTAGTCTCTGAAGCTCTTCATTTCCAGCACCAGCCAGACAAAACCAAGGTATGTGACTATACTCAAAAGCTTTAAAAAATCTGTTCAGTGTACTGTTTGTCATTGTTACCATGAAGCCTCTTCATACTAATTCCATACAAGTAAAAGCTCAGATTTTTTGGATGCTTGATATGACATAACCAATCCCTTCCTAAGTGCTTTTATGCAACAAAGTTCCACTGTATACCCATATGGTAGTCACTGAAACACATGAAGGAAGAAAGAATATCTCAAATGATAAAGCAACACAAAATGCAAACCAAAGGGGAGGTTTTAAATAGCAGTAACAGATCATTTAAAACTTGTGCCCATTTAAGCTACACAGAGTTTGAAGAAATAGGGATTCCAATTTGAGAAAAATACTGCTCATCCCGAACATTATTTCAGGTTTTGTAACTTGAAACCTCTTCTACTTTTGGGGAAGAAGGTACTGGCATGGGCTATATACTATGGGAGACAAGATGCCAGGTGATGTGAATCTTTGGCTTGAGCCAGTACATTGTTATGTAAATAAGGGAACAAGTAATGATACCATCTAGAAAGACTTATTTTCACTGATCATCATACCCAGGTCTGGTCTCTTCAAGTATTCCAGGTCACAGTTACAGACTGAGCTGACAATGGAGGAACTGGAATGCAATGATAAAGACTGACAAGTCAGCAGGAAGCAGCAGTTTGGGAAAGCTCACGAACAAATTGGCTTCACTGATAAGAACAAAAGCACAGAACTCTGCTATTGGTATTTTACACCCATCTTAAAAGAAATGTGTCTGTGTATAAGACTTTAGTATCATACAAGGAAGAACAAGGCAATAAGATTGCAACCCCGGACTTCAGGAGGCCTAACTTTGTGCTCTTCAAAGACCTACTTGGGGGAATCCCTTGGGCTAAGACTCTAGAAGGTAAGGGGGCCCAAGAGAGATGATATTCAAACATTATTTCCTCCAATCTCAAAACAGATGCATTCCTCTGAGTAAAAAGTCAAGTAGAGGAGGTAGGAAACCAGCATGGATGATCAAGGAGATGCTGAAAAAACTCAAGTGGAAGAATGAAGTTCATAGCATGTGGAAAAAGGGACTGGTCTCTTGGAAGAATTATAGGAATGCTGTCAGAGTTTGTAGAGATGCAACAAGGAAGTCCAAGGCCTTCTTGGAATTAACTCTGGCAAAGGAAGTAAAGAAGAACAAGAAGGTCTTCTTCAAATACATCAATGGTAAAAGGAAGACCAAGGAAAATGTGGGCTCACTGCCGAATGATGCGGGAGACCTGGTGACAGAAGATGGAGAGAAGGCAGTGTTACAGATTGCCTTCTTTGCTTCAGTCTGCACTGCTATGACCAGCCCTCAGGAATCCCTGACCCTGGAAGTAAGAGTGAAAGCCTGGAAGGAGGAAATCTCCCCAGTGGTCAATGAGGATTGGGTTAGAAATCACTCATGTAAACTGAACACACACAAATCCATGGGTCCTGATGGGCTGCACCCATGAGTGCTGAGGTAGTTGGCTGGTGGTGTTGCTCTACCACTCTCCGTCATTTTTGAAAGAACATGGAGAACAGGTGAGGTGTCTGAGGACTGGAGGAAAGCCAATGTCACTTCAGTCTTCCAAAAAGACAAGAAGGAAGACCCTGGTAATTACAGACCAGTAAGCCTCACCTCCATCCCTGGAAAGGTGATGGAGCATCTCATTCTGCAGATCACATCTCAGCACATAGCAGAAAAGAAGGTTATCAACAGTAGCCAACATGGATTCACTAAAGGGAAGTCATGTCTGACTAATCTGACGGCCTTCCATGATTGTGTGACTGAACGGGTAGATGCAGGGAGAGCAGTGGATGTTGTCCACCTTGACTTCATCAAGGCTTTTGATATTGTCTCCTATAACATCCTCATGGGTAAGCTCAGGAAGTGTGGGTTAGAAGAGCAGGCAGTGAGATGGATTGAGAACTGGCTGAGTAACAGACCTCAAAGGATTGTGATGAATGGTGCAGAGTCCAGTTGGTGACCTGTAAGTGGTGGTGTTCTCCAGGGGTCTGTTCTGGGTCCAGTCTTATTCAACATCTTCATCAATGACCTGAATGAAGGGATAGAGAGTACCTTCAGCAAGTTTGCTGATGATACTAAACTGGGAGGAGTGGCCAATATACTGGAAGGCTGTGCTGCCATCCAGCAAGATCTGGAGAGACTGGAAAGCTGGGCAAAGGCAAACCTAATGAAGTTTAACAAGGTTAAGTGTAGAGTCCTACACCTGGGGAGGAACAACATCATGTACTGGTACAGGTTAGGGGTAGACCCAATGGAAAACACCTCCATGTAGGACATTGGTGTCCTGGTGGACAATAAGTTATCCATGGAACAGCAATGTGCCCTTGCAGCCAGGAAGGCCAATGGTATCCTGGGGTGCATAAAGAAGAGTGTGGCCAGCAGGTCAAGGGAGGTTCTCCTCCCCCTCTACTCTGCACTAGTGAGACCACAATTGAAGTATTGTGTTCAGTTCTGGTCTCCCCGGTTCAAGAGGGACAGGGAAATACTAGAGAGAGTCCAACGGAGAACTACAAAGATGATTAAGAGACTGGAACATCTCTCTTGTGATGAAAGCTTGAGAGCCCTGGGACTGTTTAGCCTGGAAAAGAGAAGACCAAGAGGGGATCTTAATGCTTACAAATATCTGAAGGGTGGGTGTCAAGTAGAAGGGGACAGTCCCTTTTCAGTTGTGCCCTGGATGAGAGATAATGGTAGCAAGGTGAAACAGGAAGTTCCACCTCAAGATGATGAAAAACTCCTTCACTGTGAGAGTGACGGAACACTGGAACAGGCTGCCCAGAGAGGTTGTGGAGTCCCCTTCTCTAGAGACTTTCAAGATGCACCTGGATCTGTTCCTGTGGGGCCTGCCCTGGCTGTTCCTGCATTGTCAGAGGGGTTGGACTCGATCTCCAGAGGTCCCTTCCAACCCTAGTCCCAGTTCTATGAACTTCATATCAGATGAACTACTTAAAATTACTACTTACAAAAACATTAAATATTTTATGTAAGGAATAAAATGGCACATACATGGGAGAAAAACAGGCCTATGTCACCTAGACTCTTTCCTGAATTGTCAAAATTATATTGACAAAGCTCTTCTCAAGATGTAGTTAAGGAAATTGCTTCAGTGAGAAGTCAATCAGCTACAAAATAGAAATATGCTTTTCAAAGAAAAAGAGGTGATTTTGTGCATTTTGTCACCATTACTTAAGTTCAAAATGAGTGTTTACATCAGAGCCCTTATACTGAACATATTTTTAATTATTTGAGAAAAGTCAAGGAAGAAAAATGTATGTAGAAGACAGCTTTTATTAGCTGAAACTAAGAGCACCACTTACATATCACAATTTAGAAAAGTAATTCGAGACTACGATTTTGAAAGCAGAATATATCACCTGAATTAAATTTTCAGGAGGATGTGGATATCTGGAACTCTTAGGCCACATTGAAAATTCCACTATTTAAATTCTGGTTTGCAATGTGTAATGACAGCAGTGACAGCTTTTTAGAACATATTAACTACAGTAAGCACAGCTCTGTGGTTATAAAGGCATATGCAAGAATAAGCATAAAATTCCAGCAGAAGCTAAAATAACCTTCAATTCCTTCCTGGACATGAAAAATATCTCCATTTTAATTATAGGGTCACTACATGGAAAATGATTGTAAAACACAGCTATAGGAGGGGGTTTTCCTTGGTTAGGTTTTTACCCAATTAGCCATCTAGAAATTAACAAACACATTTCACATTCAGATGAAGAACTTGCTCTTCCTTCACTCTGAGCTCAGTAGAAAGCACAAGCTCTTGCAAGCAACTGAAAACCACAACTACCTCTCTACATGACCAGGTGTCTGAGAACTTGGTGTGTCTTGCTCCAGAAGTACTATAATATGAGGAATGAGTCATCTCTCATGAGAGTCATCGTTCTTTGGGCCAAAGCAGAACAGTTCACCAGCTAGACTTGATTTTCTTAAAAGTCTTTTACAATCATAGCAGTTCTGTAATTCTGTGACAATGAGCTAGAATTTTCACATTCAATAGGACCAGCTTGTTCAGCCTGAGATGTAAGACCAAGTCCACATCCAATTGTCCTATTATGGTTGCAAGTCAAACATGCCAAAGTTGTTTAAAAATGTTTCTTCTGATCTGATTCTGCCACCTACCTCACTTACACATGTTCTCTACTCCTTTGAGATAAAAGCCGAAGACCCAATCTCAATTAAAAGTGCAACTTTTACTTGCAATATCTGCTGCCCCTCCCTGTTAGTGACTGTGCTGGACATTCTCTGTTCAGTGAAAAAGGCACTGGAAAACAAAGCACTTTGCTTTTCAGCTGTAAGGGTCTTATGTCAAGCTGTCCTTAAAGTCTATGATTTTTCAGTTGATCTAATGCATGCCATTCAATAAACATAAATTTATTTGTGCTCATACATAGCAAGGGTGAGTAGGTTTCTTTTTCAAGACATTATCTGGCAAAATTCAGTAGTGGATCTAAACCCTTGAAAAGAAAGGATCTTGTCTGAAGTTTTCACAAACTTTTCTAGGCTTTCTAAAGAACAGTGCTGCAACAGATACCACAGAAAAATCACATTTAACAAACTAAGCTAAAATTTCAGAGGACCCAGAAATATTTGACATGTAACAGCCCAGAAGCATTGGAAATAAAGCACCGGATAAGAGGGCGGTTGAATAACTTGCTTCATAACACTGAATCTCATCATCATGGAAAAAGACCATTTAATTTCATGTAATTCAGATGAAGCCTAGAAGTAATTATAGATTACCCCTAAGAAACATGTGAAATACACATTTTTCATCAAAGCCAATAACTGACATATTGCAGGACCTTTTAAAAAACACTCAAACACCAAGAAAGATGACTGAAATTAAATTTGAATCAAAAATGAAAACTTACATTTGTTTCATCCTCCTGTCAGTCACTTGGATCATCAAGCAAACAGTATTTTGGATAAAAATACTGCAACAGCAATACAAGTTAGCCTGATGGATGTCCCCCACCAATACCAGAGATTTAGTGTTTCATTACCAGAATCATGGGGGAAGGATGACCTAAAGAACCATACAGAGACAGAAGTGCTGTGCTCTTGGTTGGAGAATACCAGGCACCAGGCTTTACAGATTTAAAAGTCTGCATGGCACAGTCACCACTCTTACGCTTAAAACAATGTATAGAAACTCAACATCCCAAAGGTCATTTTATGTCTGCTGTAACTGTGAATTTTATAGATGCTTTAGATATGGTTTCTTTTTTAGCAAACCACATTCTAATTATTTTTACAGTCAAAAATATCTTCTTCAGATTATAATATCAGTGATACTTGTTTGTAATTTCATACAGAAGCACAACATTGTTATACTAGGGAGGAAAAATAGTAATTTTACTCTGAGCTCTGTAACAGTATGTAAAAAATAACTTCAGGTTTAACTCAATTCTTTTTACAATAAACTGGAGATTATCTCAACAAGTTTTAGCAAGACCTTGCCTATTAGCAGTAGATAAATAATACATTTTCAAATACAAAAATGTTTTTCAAATATCTTATGAGAGTTTCTCTTACAGGTATTCAAAACAGAAGGTCTGCATTATTCAAGACTGGACTTCAGCTTGATTAAGCGTCTGAAAAAACCCTCAAGGATTCCTAAAGATATAACATTTTAGCTGCAAAATCAGTACACACTTAAAAAACTTTATTAAAGAAAAACAACATGACTAAGTTGGCCAACTATTTCGCTACATATAAAACTTGTCTAGTAAGAAGTCACTGGTGCTAAGACGCATGCATTAAGCATCCAGTGTTTGCATATCATAACTGTTTTTTCATTTAAGAGCTGAGTGCAAGAAACAGATATTGCCTAGAAATTACTTTTTCTAATATTGTATGTCACAATCATTCTGGAAAAAATGTCAATAAAACTTCAATGTGTATGCAAGGAAGGTTAATATTCTGTGTGGCAATCACAGAAATACGAGCTGCTGTTGACCAAAGGCCATATTAAAAGCATTTGGGAACTTTTTCATTCTCTACCTACAATCCTCACACTGCAAATCAACAGAAGCTGGCATTATTATTTTTTCTAATAGCTTCTGTAAGCATCAAATTCCTATTTTTTTCTGTTAATAAATACATTATGTATACATATGTACATAGATACTTCAATGCTTAAGTTCTGGTGATAGTTAAAACTGCCAGGTTATTTTAAGACTTCGAACTTTTTACAGAGACACAGTATCTGCAGTTTCATCTTTTCAGTAAGTGAGAATTATATTCACAAGCATCCAATAGATGATTCACAAGATCCAGCAGATTTCAGAGCTGCATGTGAGCACACACACTTCTAAACTCAGTACAAACACAAATAACTTTGAGGGGTCACTACTAATTTTTGTAGAAGAAATGTAAGAAGACAATGTGTGGCCATTAAGTATTTTATAGGCTTAGCAATTTATGCTCTATGGATCCACAATCCTGACTAAAGTATGAGCATTACTTTACCTTAAATATGTTGTTGTTGAGCATGTCTATATTATATGCTGCACCACTGCTGTATAAGGCTCAGGCACTATTTGTTGCTTGGTGCATACCAGAAGTTGTACTTACAGCTCAAACTGAGCTTCTACAAAGTTCATGACTGTACTGGATCACAGCTCCTCATTCACAAGTGAAACTTTCCTGTATTCAGGATAGTAGACAATTGTAGTGACAATTCTTTTTACTTTGTACAACAGCAAAGATTAATTTTACTTTACCTTATTATGTACACTCAAAAGAACTGTTTACGAACTCCATACAATTGATTGCACAATTGATTTGGCAGGAAAACCAGCAAAACTGGTGATTGTGTACAAATGAAGGCAATGCACCAAGAATACAAGGTTGAGTTTCTACAGCTGATATAGTATTTTTACTTACTTTATTTAACTAGAAAAAAAAAAAAAAAAAAGAAAACAAAAAAAAAAGAAAACCCTAAGATGTGGTTTTACACAGTAATGCTTCAGAATAAAACTGTACTTGCAAGGCAATGGAAGTCATCCCTGCCAAGAAATGATAGCTTTTCACTACTGCTCATGTAACTTAAGAATGCATTAAGAATGCTGAAAGCATTCCTTTTTTTTTTCATTACAAATGTATTTTTGTATGTGTTTAGTATGTTTCAATTCATTCTAGTTATCACTAGTTAAGAGTAAAAATAAGTAATTTTGAAATGTGTATTTTAATAATTATTATTCATGATTGTATTTATCACTCTCAACTATTAATTACCAAATATATTTGCTGGATGTAAGCCTTTTGTACTTCAATAAAATATAATAAAACTATTTACTTGAAAATTTCACCTGGAATTGAATTGGTTTGTAATCTCACACTAAAACACATCACGTTATCTTAAAATTGATGTAAAGCTACAGTTGGAGATGAAGGCCATAAGGAAAATGAAACATAATTAGATCTAGTTATCAAAGTTTGAATTACTTCAATCTTAAATTAAAAAAAAATCCACTCTGATTTGTCCCTTAAGAGAGAGAAGTTTGGTAACAGGGTTTTTTTAAAACAAAAACAAAAGCAACACCACATCTCCACCCCTCATGTAAAGCTTTTCCTGCAGCATACACTCTCAAACCATTGTAGGTGGTTTAACTAGTCACTGTCATGATCTAAATCAAAAAAGATGAGAAGACCACACAGCCTAGCAAATGATAAATATGTTGGAAGTTGTAACAATAAAGGTTAAAAAAAATAGTAATAAAAGTAAAAAGGTATTTGTTGAAAAAAATACTGAGAAATGAGGTATGAGACAAAGAAAATCCAAAGTTTTCATTGTTAGAATGGTATTTATCACTTGTCTTAGAAAGTAAAGACAAACTCTTTACTGGAGTAGCTTCAAGCACCATAAACATCTGATAGAAAGGCTGCAGGCAGTTCCAGCACAGAAATTCTTTTAACCTTCTCATAACTTAATTTGCCCTTACTTACTATGATTTTAATCTATACAGACAAAATGCTAAGAGATACAACTGAGATTTCAACATGGAATGTATTTATTTTTTTTTAATTTTCAGTACAGTATTAGGAGGCCATTTAAATACTTTAAAGATTTTGGAGAAAATCCCAAAGGATTCAACTAGGTAAAGAAAAACAGTCTTATCAGTGGATGAAAGATAAGTATTTAATGAACCTGCAATCTCTGAAATAGCATTCTCTAGAAAATTCATATTCCTGGGTAACCCACTCAAGAATGTAGCCTGGCATGGAGATTCTCTTTCTCACCTTTGTTTTGTGGAGTTTTTTTTATGCAGATGATCTCAACTATATTGGGCAGCTTCACTGAGAGGCAGGAAGATTTAAAAAAAACTCACACAGAACCAAGCCAACGTGTTTACATCATCTTGCTTTAAAAACAAAATTACCCTATCTATCTATCCCCTTCCTGCCTTTTTTACTTCCTCTCCAAATTAACCAACAGTATAATTATCTGACACAGTAGATGGGACAATGGAAACAATCAGTAAACAGGTGAATATTGCCTGATGTGTAAAAAAAAAAAGTGAAATAAACTGAAAATTAGTTTTGTTGCACAAAGAGATCAGAAAAATTAAAATCAGGTGCCGCTTTTGGTGCAGAGAACAACAAAAATAGTCTGCTTACTGTATAAACTAGAATACTCTGATTTTTGGAATACATCTTCTGCTTGCCTCTGGCATACTGCTAGAGCAATGCAGAGAGCTGTGAACATCTCATTTGAGAACATCCAGCCACCAAGTTCCTCTTCCACTATTTCAAAGTCAATTTTATTTTCCTGATAGCTCATATTTGTTAGTCATTTATTTAACAAGTATTCCCATACATTCCTTTTGTAAAAATACATTTTCTTTCTGATGCCAGTCAAGGAAATTCTTGCCTAATCAAAGGAGAGATTGGAAAAATTCAGTTAACAATTTTAAGTTCCCCACATGTATTCTCTACACGTATATATACTAAAATATTTAAGCATATATATATGTATATATACATACACACATGCTTGAGTACTGAGGTTCTTTGCTTACCATGTTCAGTCTCATAAGATCATATATATATCAACAGACTGAACCTGTTAAGTCAAAAAGTTAAATCCAGATAGTAATAAATACAGGGTAGGGCATCTCAGCCCTATCTGTTCAGTGATTTTTCTTCCTTGCATCACATGAATGATAACAGTTTCTTGCAGTGCTACATTTCTGGAGACTGGAAGTTCCTAAACTTTCATTCCAATTCAGTAACACATTAATCCAGTAATCTAAATTTCATAAGCTGCACCTTTAAACTCATGCAATTCTGTACAGGCTTTTACACAAGTTGATAAACAGCAGTTTGATGCACCTCCCCTTTCATCTTCCAGCCAAAAATGACTGCTTCAGTGAAGAATTTGGGTAAAATGAAAACATTTTCTCATTTGCAATCACATGACCAAAAAGTAGAGTGTGTATGCAATGGAAGCTGGATTCCCTGATGCAGCGGATTCATATACAGCATTAATACCTTACTGAAATATCTCCACATGTATTATGGTAAGGAGTGCATTTATAACAAACAATACAGTCTGTGGCACGCAAGCACAATCTAAGGCCAGCAAGAATATACACATCAGGAGCTTCCTCTGTGCTACAGAACTGTACCTCTGGCAAGTTATCAATTAAGTATATTTATGCGTGTAAAAACTAAAATTTCCAAGATGTTTCAAACTGAGTGAACAGTAAGGAAATTATGTTATAGTGTAAGCAAACTTTGTCAATTCATACAGCAAACTTTTAATCAGGTTAAGTAACATGGACATGAAGCTACTTAATTTTTTTAATTCCTATGAGAAAGATAATAAATACTCAAGTTTAATTTGTTGAAATAATGGCCCGCATGGAGAAACAATGTTCACATAGGTGAACAAGATGCATCTTAAAAATGTATGAAATTAATAATTCCACCCACAAAAACTCCCAAAACAAACTGCTTAATAAGGGAACAGTCACAAGCCAAGAAACTTGACAGAAGAGATTAAGACAGTGTCTGAATCACTGTGATATTGCAGTATACTGAAAATGGTAGCCATTTGATCAGAAAATAGTATTAAGATGATGCACTACATTATTGGACCAAATTTTTGTACAATCTGACAAAAGGTACAAGACCTTGTGCATTTCATTACAATTAATATAAACAGGATGTCTGAGGCTCAGGCCTCAATGTTCAGTTCAGTTATACTGCCACCAAGAAGCTGAACAGATTTCCCTTATGCTATCCTTAACCTCATATGCCTCCAGATACAAGTCTTGGACAATTTTGCTTAATACAGTGAAATTATCCACTACCTGAATAAACAAAATGTCCAAAATTCCTAATGAAAATTTGGTCAGAAAAATAAAAGTCTAAAAGGAAATTTGTACTTAAAGAGAAAAATGAAAAAGAAAGTAAGGGAGACGTGGTGTAAGCTGTACATTCTCTGAGTACCTCCAGTATTACATAACATTGACATATGTAAATGTTCTTAGAATGTACAGAAAATAATTTCTCTTAAACCAAGACAGAGAACGTATTAAAAAAGAATTTATGGGACTCAAGTTTAGGAGGATTTCCCGTCAGTTTCTGAAAAAGTCAGTAAATTAGAGACACTAACCACTTTTCAAATCAGGACATAAAATATCTCAGATATAAAAGTATACTTCAACTTCTCCGGAACAGAAGTCAAAGCTAAGGCCTCACAATTCCAGTCATTAGAAACAGCATGTCCTCTTTACTAGACCACCACTCAAAGCCAACTCTCCAGTGTTTGCAAGAGGGGATTTAAAAAACAAAAGGTATTTGCAATGCAGTACTTTGTAATATATACCCAGTACAGACTTAAAAGTGTTAAAGAGTTATAACAGAAACTGTTAAAGAAAATGCAACATATAAATGCAACAAACTACACTGACTGAAGTTCCTTCAATGTCCTCATACCTAGTGAAGTTCACTACACAAATAAAACATCGTAAAGTACAAATTAACAAACCACATGATTAATAAAATCTGTTCACTTTATATTAAACATCTCTAATATGATTATAGAATGTTTACATCCCCTGTTGCACAGAGGACCTCTTCTTCCCTTTGTATTATGAGCAAGGGTTCTCATCTCGAATGCTACTGTGCAAAATGACCATTTATTTCAACAGGTTCTGCAGCATAGCTGTAGCATAGGTGGGGCGAGCTTGTCTGCTTTCGATTGCATTTTGAAGATACTGGATCCCTCCACAGCGCTCCCAAATTTCTTCAAACTGTCTCGGCAAGATTTCAGCACCTCGCTTGCGAGTTAAGCCAGTCTCTTCAAGATTAAGCTCGCACATATCCATATCATCTTTACCTGAAATAATAAAGGGAAAAAGAAAAATATCTGTAAAGCTTTTATTTACAACATTCAAAAGTCCCATTAACGAAGACTACTTTTCCTCTCTCAAGTTCTGGTTTGTTAATAAACTTCAGAGCTTATGGGGAAATTAGTCCTCAAACACTGATTTTTGTGTTTCCTGGTTTGTTGTTTGTTTTTTGTTGTTGTTGTTTGTGGTGGGGTTATTTTGTTCATTTGGTTTTGTGGGTTTGTTTGCTTGTTTGCTGTTGTTGTGGTGGTTTTTCTTCTTTTACACACAGATCAGAAAAGTGGTATCAGAACAAACTAGTACCAGATGCTGCAACTGAAATTGTGCTTAAAAAGCGAGCAAAACAGAAGAAGTTGAAAAGATCAGCATCTTGGTATATTTTCCTGAAATCCACTACAGGATGACAACCGCATTTGTTTTACATATTCTTTCAGTTTTAACAGTGAACTGCTCTTAATATTTAGTTGTTTAAATGTAGCAAAGCAACTAAGAACTTAAGACTTATGATCAAGTAGCCAGTATATTCTTACTCCAGCAGCCTCCTAGACTAAACAAACAGTGCTTCCCAAGTGGGACTGACACTGGGGATCCAATGAAATTGGTGAGTGTAGCTCCCTTGCTATATTTTAATCTTATTGAATGTGGTATTAATGACAGCAATGTTACTTTTAGCTATGGGCTTTGACACTGAACAGGCAACAGTGAGTATAACATTTGGATTCCCACTCTGTCTATCATTTCCCAGATTAAAGCCAAGGCATGGTTTGAACTGAACTTGGCAAGGGACCCAAAAAATACCAAGAAAGGCTTCTACAGGCACATCAACAAAAAAAGGAAAGTGAAAGAATGCATAGCCCCCATGAAGAACAAGAACAGGGAACTAGTGACAACAGATGAAGAGAAGGCTGAGGTTCTCAATGACTTTTTTTCCTCAGTCTTTACTGGCAACCTCTCTCCCAACACCTCCCAAGTCAAAAAAACCACAAGGCAGGAATCAAGGTGATGAAGTCACTCCTACTGTATGTTTAAATCAAGTTCATAAGCTCCTGAGGAACCTGAACATATGTAAGTCTATGGGACCCGATGAGATGCAACCCAGAGTTCTAAGTGAACTGGCAGATGTAGTCGCCAAGCCAATCTCAGTAACATTTAAGAAGTCATGGCAGTCAGGTAAAGTCCCTAGTGAGTGGAAGAAGGGACATGTTACACCTCTATTCAAAAAGGGTAGAAAGGAGGACCCTGGGAACTACCGACCTGTCAGCCTCACCTCTATTCCTGGGAAGATCATGAAGCAGATTCTCCTAGAAGGCCTGATAAGGCACATGGAGGACAGGGAGGTGATCGAGGACAGCCAGCATGGCTTCACTAAGGGGAAATGCTGCCTGACAAACCTAGTGGCTTTCTACGACAGATTGACTGCATCAGTGGACAAGGGATGGCCTATGGATGCGATCAGTCTGGACTTCTGCAAGGCCTTTGACATGGTTTCCCACCAAATCCTGCTCGCCAAGTTGGAGAGATACAGATTTGGTGGTTGGACTGTTCAGTGAATAAGGAATTGGCTGGATGGCCGCATCCAGAGGGTAGTGGTCAACGGCTCAAAGTCCAGATGGAGAGCAGTGACAAGTGGTGTCCCTCAGGGGTCTGTACTGGGGCCTGTCTTGTTTAACAT
>JANHGN010007294.1:0-26454 GCA_024605025.1 Megaceryle maxima | reverse complement strand
CTCTGCTCTGATCAGACCTCACCTGGAATACTGCATCCAGCTCTGGAGCCCTCAGCACAGGAAGGACATGGACCTGATGAAGCAGGTCCAGAGGAGGGCCACGAAGATGATCAGGGGGCTAGAGCACCTCTCCTATGAGGATGGGCTGAGGGAGCTGGGATTGTTCAGCCTGGAGAAGAGAAGGCTCCAGGGAGACCTAATAGCCACCTTCCAGTACTTCAAGGGAGCTTATAAAAAGACTGGAGAGGGCCTGTTTACAAAAGGCTATAGTGAAAGGATGAGGGGCAATGGTTTTAAATGAGAAAGGAGTGGATTTAGATTAGAAATAAGTAGGAAGTTCTTTACCACGAGAGTGGTGGAGCACTGGAACAGGTTGCCCAGGGAGGTGATTGAGGCCCCATCCCTGGAAACATTCAAGGTGGGGCTTGAGGAAGCTCTGAGCAACCTGCTCTAGTTGAGGATGTCCCTGCTCTCAGCAGGGACATCTAGATGACCTCTAGAGGTCCCTTCCAACTCAGACATTTCTATGTTTCTATTCTAAAGTGATGTGCAAGTACAACACATAACCAGTTACATCTGCAACATCTGACCACAATCAACAGCAGTCCCAAACCCTCAAATTCTGCCCAGATAAAAACTGTTGATGAAAAAATTAAGATACAACTTGGGAAACCTTTGTCATCAACCTCTCCTTCACATGTAAGTTGTCAACTATAAACTTTTCAAAGATTTGAATTTTTCTTTCAATACCAACCCGCCACAAGGAGAATGGGTGCCTTGTCAGGATGAAGTTCCATTTGTCGAGCAATCCATGGCCCATCAAAATGTGCATACCACCAACCCTTCTTCTTGTTCTGGGGATCTTTGTATTGGTCTGCGGGACGGATGAAGGGAATGCGGAAGTAACGCTGTTGTCTGTTGATTTCAATCTCCTGTTGTCTGGCTGGTAGCTGGGCTGCTGGATTCTGTTGAGCTACAGTACCAAAAATCAAAAAAACCCCAAGCAAACAAAGAAACAGAAAGCCATATTATTATTCGCTTGATTAATCACCAATGTAACAAACTAACAAACAAAACTAAACAAATGCCTAAAAACCTGAGCGATTCTCTCTGAATACAATGTAATCTGAAGTCTCATCAAACCTCAAAAGTACTCCCATCTCATATAAACGGCATTCTTTCAATCGCAGAAGCTGTGCCACTGGTGAGGAATGGTTCACGATAACTATTGTGTCTATATGCTGCTCTAGAGGCTGCTCAGTGGCATCAGGTACATTTCTGACAAAGTGAGTAAAATAACACAGTCTGCTTTAAATCAACATTTAGGTAAAACTTCCCATATAAAATTTCTTACCAACCAGAAACATTAATCAATAACTGCTCTAGTCCAGTCCATCTCTTTGTAAAACAATGTCACAGTGCAAAGAAGCATTTTCAGTTAGAAAGATACAAAGCACCACTTGAAGATTTTTGACAGTCAACACAGAAGGGTGTGTAATACTGTTAGAAATTACTAATTTGTTAATAGAAATGTTGACAACAAATACTGCTTATTAAAAAGCTTCCACCAATCATAACTTTCTGCCTATATTTCTGTGTACTAAACTTTGCCATTAGACTAACCCTGGCTACCTTTTTTTTTTTTCTCTTCAAAGACCATTAAGATCAACAGACCAAACTTTTAGAGGAGTAACTGTGGTATAAAATATATTATAAAGCTTCATATATACTTTTGGCAAACATTTTCTATTTTTCTATTTTTGGACTGTCTAAGCCCTACACATTTGCGATTTTGGAGAGAAACTTTCTTTCAAATAAAAACAAATACTGCTTTAAGATGTTCTGAATATGAATTTATGCTACCTCTGCAAAAGAAAATCAGTATTAACCGTTCCATGTTTCAGCAAGAAGGGAATAATTAGAAGAGGATTCCTTTTTTTTTTTGTCCAGTGCTAATTAAGCAGCAAAGCTAATTTTGATCTCAAATTTGATAAAATGAAAAAATACAATCACTTCTAAAAATGTATTTTTACAGTTATGAACAAGACTAATAGACTAGCAACTGCACCTTGAAATTCATTCCACTTAGATTCAAGCAAAAGTATTTTTTCTAAATGTGAAGAGCAGAATCTTAAAAGAAAAATAGCACATACTATACAAATCATACCCCCTCCTTTTTTTTTTTCCATGTCTACATAAACAAGAGAAGAAAAACAAACCAAATTTTATTAAGTGAATGCTAATTTTATACATCAACTCTGATAAAGCATGTATTTTAAAGGAAGACATAATTTATAGTTTAAAATAAATTCTATCTTCTGCAAATTGTCTGAGTATCTACCACAGCAGATCAGTTCCTTCATATTGTCAAATACTTTTTGCACTGCAATGGTAATTGCTAAGGCTTATTCCTACCTCTATGCATACCTAAATTCAAGAGGAATTCTAGAGGGCAGGTATGCTAAGCAGCCTCTACATTCAGTGCTATGGAATCAAAGTTCTTTGTTCAGAGGAAACCATCACCTGAATGTTAGTTTGTGTGCTAGGAACATAGCTGTTAGATTAAGTCAATTCCAGAGTTTTGCTACAACAAATACCCACATGTGGACAGTAAAAGATGTTAGAACAAGGACAGCATTTCTTGGAGGGAAAAAAATTAATTAACAAATAGGAGATTATACAATTAAATAACCTACATAAAAAGGTTATTTCATTCTCCCTTCCCTTAACTGCTCAAATGCGTAGGATCTCATGAAGATAAGCAGTAAAGTACGTTCATACTGGAGTAATATATAATTGCCATCAGTTGAATAACTTCACCAAATAGTAATTTTTTTTTAATTTACTTATTAAAAAATATGTAGCAAAACACTGGATTAATATTAGTATAGAGCTCTCAAGTGTTCCTATTCTTCAAAGTTAGCTCAAATAACCATCTCCCCACTTACGTGAGTTGCTCAAAAATGGTGCAAAATCTGTGAACAAATATTACATGTTGAACAAAACTTAAAAGTGCTGATCCTTTAAAAGTTATAGTTTCACTACATCAACACTTTTTACCAATGCTAATGATAGACAAATGGAAATTCTAGTTACAAAACAAACACAGATGTAGAGCTAAGTATTTTTACTCATTTTTCACTCACTGACACATATAAAATGCTCCTTTCCTCAAATTTCATGGATTCCCAACTGCTTCTATTATCATCGGGATTTAATTTTGAAATTGATTACTTCAATGATGTGTGATGTCGGTTACACCACCTCAGTTGTATAAATTGCTGCAACCAATATGCTAGTTAATTAACATAGTACTTTTAACTTTTGACTTTTTGCTAGGAAAAAAAATTCTAGACCTCTATAATACCAAATCTGCCTATTCCAATAATAATACACAAACCAGCACTTAGCTTCTATACGGAATGTATACATTTAATTACATGATACCTGTAAAATTATGACGTCGGTAACAAGACAGAAAGAAGCTACATCATTGGAAGCACATATCCACTGACATCTGAAAGACTTTTAGCTTGAACATTAAAGAAACCAGAGTTCCTCCCTACTACCTTCTCAGATCATTATAATGCAGAGATGTGAAATGCTCATGTAGTGTAATTATTTGCAGTAGCAAAAATTACTTCTGACATTAACAGGAGTGTCTAAAAGTCACTGTCAGTGACTTTTTTCTGAACTGCCATGTTCTAACTTTTCTTCACAAATATGAAGCCATATTTCAAGAAAACAAACAAAAAAAATTAATGAAAAACACTAGAAAAGAATGCTGTAAATATCTAAATAAATGTGATGAGATCATGAATATTCTAAGCTTTATTTGCACAAATCCGTAAGATTTTCTGCTCTCTGACACTTCCCATCAGCAATAGTGTACATGAATATTTATTTTACCTATTTAGCTCCAGACAGAATTCACAAGCTTGAATTCAGAGCAACTTACCATTTAGCAGAAGTGCTTCAAATGCCTTTTCCTGCTGTTTCAGTCATAAGCTTTTTGAAGCACTTACACCCACATTACTAGGCAAGGCCACAAAGACCCATTCTTTGAGAACATTTTTTCCAAGGGTCCAGATTTCATAATATATTTGTAGCAAAGTTTCCTGAAAAGCTCAAATTCTCAGGTAATGCTCAAGCAATGCAAAACTCAGTACATTAATGAGAAGACATTTTGCTAAAGGACTAACACTGAAAGTAAGTAGGGCACCTGCATTCTCTGGAATCTGTAATTCCCATGTCCCAGGATAATGCTCTAATCCCAGGCTAATGGGACTCTGGGGAGAACATCTTCTCCCATCTTCCCTTTCCTCTGCCTCTCCCATTACCTGTGTGGCCAGGAACACAAGAATCATAGAACCAGAAGAGAGCAGGAAAGATCCAACAACATTATTGTATCCATATGCTGTGATTCTGTTCATTTCTTAGATTCCTTTTGAAACAGACGATCACTGGACTTGGGTGGTAGAGTGTGGGGAGAAGAATTAACAATCCACTCTGGCAGTATCACTCCAGAAACCAGGCATCTAAGTTTCAGGTCTGGCAGTGTTAAACATGGTAACTCCTACACATTTCGCTGAATTTAAAAGGCCATCACTTATTAGTGCATTGTTTTGACAATAAACAGCCATCTGTGAAATCACCAGAATGACAGCCTAATAAGAAAGCAGAGACTATGCAAAATTTGTCATCCCATAATCAAAAATTGCAATATCAACGCTCATCGAACTTTAAAAAAGAAAATGTAACCTGAGATATATATAGGCCTAGAGTGACGTCAACAGGGAAGTTATTAGCACCTTTTATTTAGCACCTCTCCACCCATGTCTATGTATCTGTAAGTTATGAAAGAAATAAAAGCATGAGAAAAAAAACCCCTTATCACAAATAATTTTTGTTTTGTCTGGACCCAAAATGTAACAGTGAATTATGTAACAGAGAAGGATTCCCTCCAATCTTGTTTTTTATAGCACAAAAAATATTAAAAAAAATTTTAAAAACCCACCCAAACAACAACCAAACAAACCCACAAGCAATTCTCTGATAGGCAGTGTTCCCCAGGGCTCAGTACTGGGGCCAGTTCTCATGAATACCTTTACCAATGATATGGATTGGGGAAACAAGAACACCCTCATTACAGACAACCACAGGTTGGTTAAGAGTGTTGATGGTAGGGAGGCTCTACAGAGGGATCTGGGTTGATGGGCCAAGGTGAATAAAATGAGGTTCAAGAAGGCCAAGTGCCAGGTACTGCAGCTGGGTCACAACAACCCCATACAACACTACAGTCTTGGGGAAGAGTGGCTGGAAAGCTGTCCAGTGGAAATGAAACTGGGAAGGTTGGTCAACAACCATCTGAATATGAGCCAGCAGTGTGCCCAGGTGGCCAAGAAGGCCAATGGCATCCTGGCTTGTATAGGAAAAAAGTAGGCCAGCAGGACTAAGGAAGTGATTGTGCCCCTGTACTTGGCACTGGTGAGGTTGTACCTCAAATACTGTGTTCAGTTTTGGGCCCCTCACTATAAGAAGTACATTGAGGTGCTGGAGCATATCCAAAGAAGAGCAAAGAAGCTGGTGAGGGGTCTAGAGGATAAGTCTTATGAGGAGAGGCTGAAAGAACTAAGGTAGTTTAGCCTGGAGAAAAGAAGGCTCCAAGGGACCTTTACTGCTCTCTACAACTACCTGAAACGAGGTTGTAGTTAGTCTCCTCTTCCACGTAACAAGCAATAAGACAGAAGGAAACGTCCTGAAGTGGTGCCAGGAGAGGATTAGTTTAGATATTAGAAAAACTTTCTTCACCAAAACAGTTGTCAAGCATTGGAACAGGCTGCCCAGGGAAGTGGTAGAGTCACCATCCCTGGAGGTATTTAAAAGACGTGTAGATGTGGTGCTTAGAGACATAGTGTATTTGTGGTCTTGGCAGTGTTAGGTTTATGCTTGGACTAGACGATCTTAGAGGTCTAAGACCTAAGGTCAACCTAAAACCAATTTTGAATCATAGAATCACAATCTCTAATATAACCTTAGGTGTAATTCTCTGTTCTGAACTATCACTAACTACTCTCAGAAAGCAACATTTGTAATTACAGAGGTCAGAACTAGTAGGAACAACCTTAAAAACAAAGTCTCAGGAGTCTCCAAATGCAAAACACAGTTTCAAAACTGGAAAATGATCTTTTGTAGTCTTAGGTAGCACTGCAACAAACACTTGGCAAAAATGCCAGCAACTCCAATGGCAAATCAAAAACTATTTTTAACAGATGTGAGTACGAGAGAAGGTTTTAGGGAGAACTATTCAGTACATGTGTCCTGAAAGTTTTCTACTTTCTGCAAAGTATTTGTCAGTTCCAATCTTTTTAAAAGAGTCACCTTAAATCAATATTAAAATACCTTTTAAAAAAAAGAATTTCCTTCAACCTAACAAAGGCAAAATTCATTCTAAAAATATTTTCTTTAGAATATTATCACCAAAATTATTCTAAACACAGCACTTTCTCTCCTCACCATAGTCTGTGACTGATTTGGGAGCACGTTGTTCTGTCTCTGCATTGCGTTTCTTGTTCTTGGATTTCCAAGCATGATATACCTTTAGTCTTCTGTGAAACTCTTCTCTGCAAGCCGCCAACAGTTCGATATCTGTCTCAAAAAAGAAGAAGGAATAGATGAATGAGATAAATGATTTATGAAATGTTTTCCTATATTGATAGGTAAGTAATTTTAGCTCATATTGTAACACTAACATGTCATAATATAATAAATCCTCATTCTCTGTAGCAAAAGGGCCTCTATTTTATGGCCCAGAAAGCCCCTTAGATTGCTATATATATGCTTTTCTCCTTTAGAGTACTGGCAGTCCCCAAAGTAGCTGTTCTTCTCTGAGATTTGGAGGAGTAAAATGCTACAAATAAAATTTTCACTTTACCATTGCCATTAACACAAACCAAACTAGTACAGAAATAGATAAAATTTCACCACTGAACTTTATTTTCGCAACTAAATCAAAACCAGCAATTTGACTGCTAGATCTGGGCTCTTTTTTTCACCTTTATTGAATATATTTAACTTCTGCTTAATTTCATATTAAGAGACTGAATGACTGCAAGGTTTTTTCATTAGTTACCAAAGAGCATCCAAACTGGCTTCACTAGGGATGAACACACATTATCACCATGTATTACTGCACTGCCAATACAGCTGAAAATGTTGCTCCAGTCTTAGTTACGTAAAACCAGTAGAGACAGAGTTCAAATGTGGAGCTCACTTTGGGTTTTAAACACAAGTAGAGACAATGGGTTTGTTTCCACTTTCTATATCCAGAGAGAAATTCTGACTTATATTAATGAGAAACTAACCAACTGTTTTCAATCAGAAGTAGGAAGCAACAGTAATATTTAATAAAGGAATAATTGTTACCCATTTCTATCTTCATAACATTGGGGGAAAAATAATGTCTCAACTGTGAGTTTCCCAGATGAAGTAACATATTTTGAAAATAATCTGAACATCTAAGACATAAAATATTTTGTGCTGTGCTTTACATGACATATTTGGGGTTTTTTTGTGATTTGGTGACAGCAAGAAGTAGTAGCAAAAAATTCCTTAGAACACACAAACTCTGGGTAAAGAATAATAGCTATTATTTCCTTTGTGGAAATACATAAAACTGAGACAATTTAATTAAGAAATTATAACATGTAGTTTATGGCCCAATCAGTTAAACATCATAAATATATAATCAGTAAAAGAGGTAACAATGGAAATTCTGTTTCCTCATTAAGGAAATATCTTGGGTTGCTTTTCTCTTTGGGATAATAGTACTTGCAAAAATTAATTTGACATTCACTGAAAAAATTAATAACCAAGTTTTTTATATTTGTCACAGGAAGAAAGTAACACCTTTCATGCAACTTTAACTTGACTTTCTCAAATCAGGAAAAAAACCAACCAACTTACCACAGGATGTATTGATTGTATCACGAAGCTCTGCATACTTCCACTTACTGAGATCATGCTTCTTAGTACCAGCAGCAGCTTTTGTAGCTTGAACTGCAGGACCCCTACAATTATTAGAAAAAAAAGATGTATTTTTTCACGTATAAAACAAGAATTTTAACAACAGAAGGAAGAGATCCCATGATCAATGCTGCAGCACCATTATTACAATGAAAATTAGCAACAAAGGGACTGAATTCAAAGGCAAAGTACCATATTATTTTCGGGATGTTCAAATTATTAGAAGAAAGTGAAAGTGTCTTTCACATCCAAAATTGTGTAACAATTTGATTGGTTGCCTTGAGAGTAAAAGGAATTATCATTAATAGTTAGCACTTATGTGTGAAAAGATGCATCTTCTATTTTTGTGTACATCATTCCACACATGTAGATTTTTCTTAGTATCAGTCAAGATGCAGAATACAGACAAAAAAGAGTGGCCATATACATTTTCATTTCCATTCAAAAAACAGATGAGGAAAAATATTTCTAAAGTAGACAAGAAGGAAGAAAGGGTATTTCCTCTGCTGTTTAAAACTGGATTAGGATAGTATCTGTGTTCCAAGACTAGGGAAAATATTCCATGTGTTTGACAAAAGTCTAATCTGAGAGAGAAAATAAAATTATTTCTATATTAATTGCATTGCAGCTCTCTGAGAACAGCAATATTTATTCTGGGGGTGCAGAGGGAATCACCAAGAGATATAAAAGAAAAAAGGACAACTCTCAGAAGAAAGGGTGACCAGTATAAAGAAAAACATTCAGAAACAGTGTTTTTCAAAGGCAAAAGGTATTTGTCATGTAGGTGATATGCAATAAAGTCAACAGCACATGCAGGTGAGACATTATTACTAAAATCATCATCTTTAGCAGTATGTATAAGGTTATCCATGTAACAAACAAACAAGTATTATATGTATACATATAATGGACAGAACTGAAAAAAAAAAAAAAAAAATCTTACAAATGATAAGAGTAAGAAGCAGAACTCTCCCTTAGGAATGGTAAACTTCCCATGGATTATCTGGATATAAACCAAGTTCAAAATTCTACAACATTCAGTGACAATCAGAATACTTTTTAAAACTAAGGAAATTAAGAACAGATACATGATTTTACCAACCTCTGCTAATGCCCATGACTCTCAACATGAGGCAAACTGAATTACCTTTCAAGATCTGAGAGGATTTGTTCAGGAGAAACTAGATCTTTAACATGGCAGCAAAATACTTGATGCAATATGCCACATTAAAAATTCACAAGAGAAAAACAGAAGAAACCATTTCTTTTCATTTAAAGTCTGTCTGTGCAGCAGTATCTTTGTGGGACCATTACATTATAATAGTATTTAAGATTCAGTCAATATTATTTTAAAATTTATTTTCCCATAAAGGTCTCATGCAATACTATGAAGTTTTACTTTGTTTATTTTCCATTTTTACTCAATAGGTTATAGAGAAATTTTTCACAGAAAATTTATTTATGTAGATAAAGCAGTTCTGAAAGCAGAGATAACAAATTCAACTTAAGTTTCATAAAATAAAACAATCTGTTTAAACAAACCTTTTTAACAGCAACTGAATCAGCTCTTTATGTGCAATTAAAACTACAGAATCTTACTGTTTATTGCAGCATCAGCTTAATTATGCCCTCTCATACTACTAGTGAGAGTCAACAGACAGCTTCCAATTATAGTGTGTGAGAAGTCTGACATAAAAAATTACCTCTGACTTTTAATCCATACATAGCTGAGGGACAGGAACTTTTCCTCACCCTTCACACTATTTGTAAGCGTAAAGCAAATAATTTCAGTCTCCTTTAAAATATATTTTTTTAATATTTTGTTATCATTGGCATACCTGTAGGACATTAAAGGATTGCTGCTAAATAAAATTTCCACTGCCTAGCGTCTAACCTTCCTGAACCTAATTTGACAAATCCCAAGGATTTTCCTTATTTAGCAACACTACCCACCACTCTGCTACATAATTTAGAGCAGCAGAGCTAGGCTGTAAGATCTCTGGTTAAAGTAGTAATCTTTAAGAATGCTAATCCAATTGAATGGCTTAGTCTTTCCATTACAGTGCTACTCTGCATTCTGCAGAGCACTCTTTTGTTCTCTACATGACTTTAAGTATAACAGTCTGGCAGTAAGAAGAGCATCATACTTAACAATCAGTCTTCACTGCTCAATCTGACAAAATTATGTATTAGAAATGGGTGGGTTTTAAATATTTTTTTTAAGAAACTGAAAATTCCAGTCTCAATTCTAAAGTTCCCAGTGTATGAAAAGTGAAATAAATATAAACAAGCATGCAATAAGAAGTATTGCATTTTTTAATTAAACCAAAACACAGAGCCTCTGATTTTGCCCCACAGCTTTGTGATCTGTTTTTTTTTTTTTCACATTGAGAATTGGCCGCTGTTGGTTACTGGAACTATGTCAATATACGCAATACAATCTAGCCACCTAAATTCACAGGCTAACTTAATTACACAAAACATTATTCATTCCTATTCTGCAAATACCACTGCAAGAAACAAATCTAGTTAACAGCTGCATTCCCAATTATAAATGCCACAAGTAGAAAAACCATCAAATATGCAAGATGATTATCTTCAGACTACGTATACACAACACAGTAGTTTAACAACAGACTCACTTTCTAAACAGTTTTGCTGCTTCTGTAAGCTTCAGCAAATATCAACAGGTTACTTCTGTCCTTAAATTGCAAAAAAGCCCCTATTTATTCACCTATATAGAGGACGTTACACTAATTACTCTAATTATCTGCTGCAAGAAATTGTTATTGTAACACAAACTAACATGAGACTGGTCCAGTAGAATTGCATTTAGATGTAAACCTGAATTCTCCTTGCTCCTACATCGTGCATAAAATCTGACATTAGCGTTCAAGAAATCTCAGAAAGGGATTTTGCTCAGATGTCTTAAGAGGGGTTTTAATATGCTTTTAATATGGTCGTTTTCAAAACTGCTTTTATTTGGAAGGAATTTTGACTAGAATATTTTCTTATTAAAAACACTATCAAGTACATTAAGTAACTTCATTTGCTCTGTTGAATCTGTAGAAATATGCCTTTGAAAGATGTGGAGCCTAGTTCTCTATTATCGTTACATGAAAGGTGAAAAGAGAAGAACACTGAAGGAACATTTATCAAAATTACACAACATACAAGGGTATCTGAACAATTCTTTATACTTTTTTATATAAGCAATTGAAATACCAGAAAAATAACTGCTGGGGAAAAAAAAAAAAAAGTGTTAAAAAAAGGAAATTTATCTGAAAGAAATAATTTACTTATTTGCTTAGCAATTAAGAAAACCCAGGCTCTGTTTTTTTTCATTCCATAACTCAACCCATTTCATGTGTGATTTCTTTTCATAAAATTATTGATTGATTTGGTGGTGTCATCTCACCTACCTAGACAATATTTCTGACATTTCTGTTGCCATTTGTTCCCTACAAGAAAATTGATAAATAAGCATAAACTAAACATATTAATATAAAACCAGCCTTTTTAATTGCGAAAGTCTCTTACCAACCAAACTGAAGCTAATTCAAGTGCACAATAAAAAGTGAATACTTATTTTAAATAATTTCCATTCTGATGTATATATACAGTGCTGATTCTGTAAAGAGCAATTAATCACGCAGGGCAGTGCAAAATGGATGGAACGTGGTAAAGTTACACTAATGATATAATAATTTAAATAGGTATTATTAGGTATATTAGATTATTAACTTATTAGACATAAGCAAAGTAGTGGATATAAGGTATTACAAATGGATTTAAAATTTAGAGATGCATGTTAATAAAGATTATTATGGAGTATTAGTAAATAAGAGAACAGTATCAATTTCCTTTGAATTAATTAGTATTTTTGTCTTTTTTATTAGGGCATTCAAATGGAAAAAAATGCCATACGCAGTCATTTGCAGCTTTGTTCCATTGGCTCTGCAAACAGAAGATATTTATGTTAGACTACTTCCTAGTTACCTTTCTAATAACCTGAAGTTGGAAAAGCTGGCTCATAGTATTTCCTGCTGTCACACAATTTACAATTTTTTTTTTTCTTTTAAATGAGAAACAGGATTATATATCTTCATCCTTCTCACTCAATCTGGAGTGTTAAAATATTTTTTAAAAGTTAAATTAAGATAATATGGAAAATAATGTACAAGCAAATAGTTCCCCCACCCTTCCCCTCCCTCCACTCCCATCTTTCAAAATCAAAGATTTTGAGACATGCTACTGACGTATTTTATGACCAGAGCTGCATACATCCAGGTGTAGCTACTTTGAGAACAGAACAGATAGATTCTTTATACAAGCTGCAAAGAGACAACAAGTCTAATTACCATAATGAAGATCCATGCGTACACATAGGCAGCATTGAATATGTGACAATCAGAACTTACTTGGATTGTTCCAATGCAACACACAGAACAGATTCAACACCTTCACTGAGGCCAGTTTATTCTGGTGCTATATGCCACGTTTCAATAAGCCACATAAATTAAAAATATTGCACAGCTGAAAAATAGTTACCATTTAACTAATTTTTCACTTAAGTGCTAAGCTTTTCTGTTAATTTACCCCTAGATGCAGTAAATCCCTTGCTACACACGCTTTCAAATTGTGGATGCATAATAAAATTGGAAGAAGCTAGGAGAGGTCCAGCATATCCAGCCCAGAATAAGTGAAAATGAAAATGCTGGATCTACTGCCAGAATAACCAACTGTTCTTCTTTTGGCAGGAGCAAATGAGTATATTTTTCCAAGAAGCTACAAATATTTGTGAATATTTAAATATGTATGAAAAATAATGGTGAAAGCAGCACGGTATCGAGAAGAAAAGAAATAGAGGCTACCCGTTTTCAAATATGACAATAAACAAGGATCACACGTTCCTTAAAAATGTGCAAAATCATAAAATCATAGAATGGCTTAGGCTGGAAGGGACCTTAGAGATCATCTAATCCAACCTCCTCACCATGCACAGGGACACCTCTCAACTACACTAGGTTGCTCAAAGCCTCATCCAACCTGCCCTTGAACACCTCCAGGAAGGAGCATCCACAACCCCTCTGGGCAATTTATTCCAGAGTCTCACCACCCTTGTGGGGAAGTACTTTTTCCTAAGATCCAGTCTAAACCTATTTTCCCTCAGTTTAAAACCATTTCCCCTCGTCCTATCGCCAGACACTCTTGTGAAGAGCTCCTCTCCAGCCTCCCTGTAGGTTCCCTTCAGGTACTGGAAGGCAGTTATGAGATCTCCCTGGAATCTTCTCTTCTCCAGGCTGAACGATCCCAGCTCCCTTAGCCTACCCTTGTAGCAGAGGTGCTCTAGCCCCTGGATCATCTTTGTGGCCCTTTTCTGGACTCGTTGCAACAGATCTATGTCCCTCTCATGCTGGGGACACCAGAACTGGATGCAGTTGCTCTTCCCCTATCAACCAGAGTTAGAAATCTGTCGTAGAAGGTCACTGAATTAGTCAGGCAGTTTGCCCTTAGTGAAGCTGTGTTGGCTGTCACTGTTCACCTCATTATTTTTCATATATTTTTTCAAAATACAGAGTTCCTTCAAAGTGGCACATAAAAATAATCTTGTTCTTACTATTTTCACTCCACAGCTAGTACAGCACAATGGAAAATATCCTTTTATTCATGCCAACATGTCAGCATGAAATGATTTTTTACAAGATTGTCTAAAAACACTATAGGACCAGTACACTGAAGGAATTCAGCATAAAGTGACACACGCTTTACCTTACTATAGCCAAATTTAACAAAGAGGGAAATACACATACATAAAAGTCATAGCGATTTGTGTGTATCATGTGGTAATATTCAAGTCTCAAATCCAGAAGATGGCAGACTGTAACTTCCTTTGACTCTAGTCTTTAATTGTTATCAGCTAAAATAAGTCCCAAGAATTTATGTTTACATTTTTAAATTAAATGTTTTGTTCAAAGAAATAAACAGTTTTGATTTCAAAGAAGAATTCCCACAGTCTTTATCTTTAAGTTGCAGTTATGTGGCAATCTACTCCTGGATTTCAGTAGAAGAGGTCTGGAGGATGTTTTAGTTTCTTTTTAAACAAACCAAACCAAAAACAAAATTAAAGGTGAAACTAAAAGATTTTTTTTCAATTTTTGGACATGCTTAAAATTCTTTGAAGTAGAATGAAGAAACGAGGAAAAAAATTTTCTAACGAGCTAAAAAGAAATCTCATGTAAGCAGAAAAATCTATTCCTTTTTTTCTGCATTTATAAATTACCGTGTTGAAGTAAGGATTTACACCACTCTGTTACTTGTTCAGACCATCCCGCACTTTACAACCATTCAGAAAAGTCTTCATTCTCCTACTGCTAGTCACAGAGAAGAGAAACTGGCAGACGTAACTATCAGGATGGTTAGTTCACCATCCATTCTGAGACTACACAAGGAAGACAAATACCTGCATCACCCATAAGCAGGAAACACTGCAGAGAACAGAGCTTCACTGACAGAGAAGTGATGGAATTCTTTGAGCCCTTCTTGTCTATTGCCTCCCTTCCTTCATATTTAAGAGAAGTTTGCCAGGTTACAACACTGAAGGTAAACCCAAGTTACTCTAAGGTATAGCACCAAAATCCAAACAGGGAAAGTATGAAAATCTCCAGAATGCTGTCTGTGAATCACTTGGACATTTCACTGAGCATATTAAGTCTTATCTGCAACAGATAGATATATAGATAGATAGATAGATATATCTCAGCTATCTCACATAAGCATACAGTTATTAAAAAAAAAAAAAAAAAAAAAAAAAAAGAGAAAAGAGCATACATCTAGATAAAATTTGAGTAGCATAGGGAACACATCAGGGAGCTTGAATTTCCATGGAAACACTTTCAGATTTTCATACATCCCCTCTTTCAACAACAACAACAAGCTAAATAGCCTAATGAAGTCACCAATGGTGAACTTGTTCATAGGTCCCTTTATCAAATTTGACCAATAGGTACCATTTTTACAGGAACTTGTAAGTTGCTTCTAAGGTACTATCCTTTACATATGAACAGCTCTCGCTTTGCAGTCAGTATGGATCTGTATACCAAAAGCCAAGCACTTCTTGAGACACATCAAAAACACAAAAGAAAACAAAATGCTTAAGGCAGTATTTAATTTTTAAACCCATCTATGTTAAATATATCCATTCCAATTCAAAGAATCTATCAGTCAGGACACAGAAATAATTACTATTTCTGCTTTCAAAGAGGGTTTCTTGTTAAAAACAAACCACTCACATATTCACACTATACTACTGGAACCATCAAGTACATAATGAAGAAATATCATTCACTACTTTGAGTCATAAAAAATCCTAATTTAAATTGGTTGCCATCCTTGACAGAACTCAAAGAGAGAAAGCGCACTGCAGTCGGATTCACAAGCACCTACTAAATTACTGATGTCGTAAGATGCAAAATAGAGGAACTCTTTACATAAAAGCAATTTATTTCTAAAAAATTTCACAAGTTAATTTGAAAAACATACCAATACACTGACATAAAAGGTCCGTTTAATTAATGCAAAAATACATAAACCCAACAACAGTGTAGTCTTCTCAAAGGGATCAGGACAGGAAAAAGGAAAAAAAATAAGGAGAAATGTAACTACTTAATCCCATACCTGCGCAATCCTGTATCAAGCTGAGCCTCATCACTGATGAGTTCTGCCTCACTCTGGGCAATTCTCATTGCAAGTTCATGATCACGACGTTCTTGTTCAAGGACTGCCTGGTGTTGAGTTTCCTCTTCACGTTCTCTAGCTAGCTGAGCCTCAATTTCAGCCTGTTTTATAAAAACACACCTTTAACTTTATCCAAACAAAACCAAAATGCTAAATAAGCAAATGATGAGAAAAATATGCCAGATAGCATATTTACAGCTTTTCAAAACATTTACAGAACTGAAAAAAGTAACAGTATTGCTATTTAGTTTGACCAAAGAAAAACAACACAGCTATAAATTGCATCTTAGTTTTCATCAAATCATTCTTGTATTACTTTTTCAAATTAAAGTGCCAATCAATTATTCCATATACAATAATACCCACATGAAGCTTTTTGTTAGCCATTATGAAAACTATGCTTCAAAGTTCTTAGAATCACTAATACTCAGATGAAACAGAGAATTGCACTAACATAACTTCTCAGTAGGCATGGATTTGAATATAGGTCTGTGGTTCATTTTGAAAAGAGATCAAGACAAACACTGGAATCCTCTGTGGACCTGATTTGGCTTTGAATTTAAGCAAATGGTAAAATTCTGACTTACTGCAAAACAGAAACAATCCAAATATACTCCTTTTCAGAGCAAAACTATAATTCCAGTTTACCATCGTTATTTAACAAAGGGTCTTGCATACACGTTAAGTAAAACGTGACCATCCAATTCACACTTCTGAAAGTCATACACACCAAGCCTTAGCAGTGCCTTTCTTGGTGCCCAAAAGTCAATAAAGGAGACAAAAGTCACTTCCCACTCATCATTGCGAATTTGCACCAGTAAAGAAAGCAGTACAGTAACACCATTGACTCTAGCCTATGAATCCCATTTTAGATTAGCTGATATTAACCAGGAGAAGAGATAATGAATAATTAACTCTATGCAAAATAAAGAAATACCCTACTGGATTGTGTATCTGCTTTGTATCCAAATGCAGCGTTTCTAAGTGTAAATTACATTCTGCATTGCAGATATCCACAGCTCAGAAACAAAAGAAACGCAAATAAAGTACAATCTCTAGAGATGTTCACAGTGCTGGCAGAGCAAGTTTTTAAAGCTACTGGCAACAGGCCATCTTGCTTCCTCTGTGGACAAAGTTTAATCCATTTGAACTGTGCCAGAATGGAAACTTATCCTATGAATTTCTCACAAAACACTAAGCACATCTGCAATGGTCTCCAAGCAGTGATTTAGAGACTAGCCAAATAGCAGCTTACTCTTTTTATGTTTAACTTCTGCAAGCTGGTAGTGCTTACTGTTCTGATACAGGTGACAGACCCAATAACGCATGAAAGATTCACTTTTCATCAAAGTTGGGCTACAATTTCTCTATTAGTTCCAGTGACTTGTTTATCAAGAATGAGGGTGAAATGACAGAAATGAGTAATCACATGCAAGGAGGATAAGCAGTGCTAGGCTAACTCCAGGTATGACGAGATACAGGGTAAAAAATGTGCTTCTCATTAATCAGACAGGGCTTAAAAAGCGTCTGTAAACATCAGTGACCATGGTCCTGTGCTTGTCACAACCACACCTACTGAGAAGCTTTTTCTCTCTGAATCTATTTTCCTAGGTTACCCAGGTAATCTCCAAGACAAGAGAAAAACAAGGGTACAGGAGCCAAACACACCTGAGAAAGAGTTCATGATGGGATCAGTAAGAAATGTCAGGAATCAAGAGGTAAGGAGTGGAGGAGCAGGGTTTGAACTGCATGTATTTATTCTACAGGAATGTAGCCAAAGGGGCTACTTAGAGACAGTCCCTTACCTTCTGATTGCCACCAATATTCTGAAAGTGTTTGCAGTTAAGCTGGTACAGGACACAGCCAGAGTCCAGATGCAACTTCTACTAAAAGAATGCCAAGATTGCCTGACATGGAACACCTGCAGAAACTTCAGTCTAAACTAGGATTCTCCAGTTGTGTATCTTAAACTTTAAAATAATTTTTAAAACCCTTGAAAAACAAATGTTCCTCTACTTGGAGGACCTGAACTTGCATGTGAACTAGAAATAGGTGATTTATCTTGGAATTCCCTAATAATTATTTTTGCCTTACATGTACAGCAGCACTGCTGAATGACTCAGACATGCATTTATGAAATGAAGTCTTTAGACTTAGTGAAGAACCTAAGCTGTGAAAAAGATTTTTGAAAGTTTAAAATAAAAAACACAACCAACTAACCAAACAAAAACAGACAAAAAAAGCCACAGCACCCAACCACCATGACAAAAATCCTCCAAAACCCACACACAGCTAAAACATTAACCTGAATACGCTTTTCTTCCTCTTCTCTCTTTTTCCTCTCTTCCTCTTCCTGTTTTCTCTTTGCCTCAATCTCACATTTCCTATTACAAAAAAGGAGAAAATGAAAGCATGTTATTACGATGCCAGTGAACAAGACATTCAACAACATCTTCCATAAAAATGAATGGTAATCCAGAAGTCAGTACAGTCCTGAGGACAGGACACTACATATAAAGTCAGCAAACTTTTTACAGTCTGTCTGTATTTCCAGCTGCATCGTATCATTTCTTCCATACCCTATTCTGACTACACTTACCTTATAATCACTGCACAGCACACCACCAGCAGAATCCAACTCCAACTCCTCCTTAAGCATAGAGTACTAAAACCGACCTCATTAAAGTGCCTTTCCTAGTTTCTTTTTACTCTAGAACCAGCAACTTATTCAAAACTCACAGACGTCTTTCCTCTTCTTCCTTCCTTCGTTGCAGTTCTTCCTCTTCACGTCTCCTCCTTTCTTTTTCCATTTCCTCCTGGATGCGTCGTAACCTCTCTGCTTCCTCCTCTTGCTGTTTCTTCTTTTGCAGTGCACTCAGAAGCTGCTCTGAGCTTCTAACTAGAGCGTCATATTCTTTCTGTATCTGTTCCCTAGTCATTATAGTGGTCTGCAAAATTAAATAGAGAGAAATATATTTGTTTACATTTGTTCTTCACTTTCTAAAAAAACTTGCATTGAAAAAATACTAAGTGAAACAGGAGCATTGAGCAGTACAATTAAATGAAATTTACACTTCAGTGTGGGAGAGCCTGAGCACATCATCCCCTTCCTTCCTAAAATCCTGGAGATCCATTACACTTGGAAAAAGTATTGGACTGTGACATGACTAACTATTTTTTAAAAGGTATTAGTAGCAAATAACAGGTTGAAAATACTTAAAACAATAGCCTTTGCTACATATGTTATTAAATTTCATTAATAGCTAGAATTTAAGATCAATTTATAATTCACATTGATTTATACTCATAAAATTGAAATATGGGGTGCTTGCTGATTTTTTTTTTTCTGAGACTGTATTATGATGGCAATCAAATTATGAAATTTTTATTAGAAAAGAGAACTATAAGTTGACATGTTAACTCTTATATTTTGAACTGTGATTTTAAATAGAAAAATCTTACTATGGTACACTGAGAAAGTGAGAATATTGAATGAAATAAAAATTCAACACAACAAATTTTTTCTAACATTAATAAATCCCAGTGTGATTTCATTTTGTCTGTGTGCTTTTGCGGTAAGAAAATGAGAACTATAGACCCGGAAGCATAATCAGCAAGCTGAATTCTCTCTACTACCAAGTCTGAAAAACCTCCTAACTGAATTACAAATCTCTGTGTGATAAATGCTTGTATGTCTCAACCCCAATTAATTTAAAATGTTGTTAATACACATCATTCCAATAGCAAAAGCAAAAAGTAAATTACTAACAACACTTGTCTCACAAAATCAACATGCATTTTTGCTTTAAATTCTCCATGCCTATTTTGAAACACAGGCATAATATCAGAGTCTAGACGTTATGTACCCAGTTTCGGGATTCACTTCAGTTGCATTCACAATTTTAAACAGAATTTACCCAGTGCCTCTGAAAATTAAGGCCTCTATATTAAAATACCTTTTCTCTTAAGAAAAAAACATTGGACTTCTACTTTAAGATTAAGTTTTTAAAAGATTCCAGTAATAGAAAACTATGCATGCCCTACGTGTTCCTGCATTGGCAGGGGGGTTGGACTTGATGATCTCCACAGGTCCCTTCCAACCCCTACCATTCTGTGATTCCATGATTTCTCTTATTATCATACCTTAATTTTTTTCATTGAAGCATCAATAGAATACTCCAGCTCCTTGACCTGCTTACTTGTCTCTGCCTTCCCCTCCTTCAGAGCACTTACTACTTCATTGAATTTATCCAGCCTTTTCTTCAGTGTACGGACTTTTATCAGGCCATCAATGCTGTGAAGGTAAGAGAGCTTGTTTGTATCCTCACCTGTTTTTATGAGGTAGTGGTTTTAAAGCTACCACTAAGCACTCACATTAAAGAGGTGAATAGGGGAAACAAGATATGCCTTCTGATAAAACTCACCCTCTCTTTTTCAAATTCAAACAGTATCACATAAAGTAACAAAGCAATGGGGCCCTTTTCCAAAGAGGAATTCAAGCTGATTAGAAAATGTTAACTCAAAATGGAAAAATGCATTTTTATTTTGAGAATTAATGTGGGGTTGTTTGTTGTTTTGAGGTTTTTTTCAATAACAAATCATTAGTATTCACTAGAGGATTTTGACTGGAGTGAATGAAGGATGAGTCGTACCATTTACACAAAGGGCAATAATGGGACTGAATCAGATAAAACTTAACTATAAGGCAGTGAGCTCACCTGTTAGACCTCACAGGGGAAAAAAAAAGTCTAAGGAACAGTCCAGGAAAACTTGGGAGCTTTTTAAAGAACCAATACTGATAGCCACATTTACAAGTTACAAATCTGCAGACAGTCTTCCTAGAAAGAAATCACTGAACTGGGATTCAGGAAAAGACCACAGAAGAAGTAGAAACTAAACCAAACCATTGAACAAAACAGCTTAAAAATACAAAGACATGGTCAGAAATGTCAAGGTACAAAATGAGACATAACTATCAATTGATGTAAAAGAAAATATTTTATAAGAACCCCACTATCAAAGAACAGAAAGGTGTCTGCAAGGTTTAATGATCAAAGTGGTTTTTCCATCAGTATTTCAAGCAATAAGATTAAAGTTACTGGAATTATTTAATTTCAAGAAGAGACAAGACAGACAGAATACACAATTATTTTTAAGAGAAAAAAGAAAAGGGGCCTATAAAGGAAGGTGTGAATGGATAAAGGACAAAAGTTAATGAGCTTAAATTTCATTTAGAGAGACTTAATAAAAGTTTTCCAATAACAAGGCTATCACTGAAGGATTTTATGAACAAACAGCTAAATAAACATATCTTCAGAAAGCTCCTGATTTAAGTCTATTCATCCTTGGGTAAGAGAGGAGGAACAGAACACCTCTCAAAATTTCTTTCAGTCATACTTAGTATCATTCTATTTATATAGATACAGATATATTTAGTTAAGCACAGTAGATTTCCTCTTTACATTCACAATAAATTATTAAAAATCTGTTTTCTTCAACCAAGGAATATCCTCTTACCGTGGTTTGTGTTTTCTCTTGCAAAGCCACATACGAATAGTCTTTTGTATTTTAATGCAGGCACTGGCTCGATATTTTATCTTATTTTTCACTGTAAAACACACAGATGATACCCAGTGTCAGTGGCTTATATAGTTTAATGCAACTCTTACATTACTCACGAAAGGCTCAGAACAGTATGTAGACTACTTGTGCTTGAGAGTTATGTCTATACCGGAACCACAACGCACAAGATGCAGCAGATAACAGAACTCAGCTCTCAAGCCAGGCACAGAGGCTCCCACCAAAAACAGGAAGAACTGAGCAAGTGCACACTCATGGGTGTGCACACACACCACCTTCAGATTCACAGACATCAATAACCTCAGTGAAAAGTTACAGGACCTCGCAAGCATGAAATGCTCATCTCAAAGTCTTCTGCTGAAGGGTAATCAAGTAGCCAGTATCTGCTAGAGATTATAAAATGGCCGCAACTTTGCTGAGCATTTCTCTGCAACACTAGAATTACAGAACAGAAAACAAAACCTGCAGCTATTGTTGTGCTAATAGTCTTCACCTAAAAACTCAAATAATTGGGACCAGGAGGCAAGTTAAACAGAGAACCATGTCAAGGCACAGGCGCAAGCATGAGTGCCGTGTAGCTCAGAAGTGCAATGATAAATGCAGTCTTAACTACCAGAGGAAGCAGAGGTGCCTATGGATCCAGTCTGCCTTTAGTCATCAGGTGCACATGGTTTGCAAACACAGTGATATGTGAATACTGGACTTAGATAATCACAAAGATGCACTCTGCTTTCTGCATATCTAGTTCAGCCTTATTCCGGGGATAAAATTAGCTTCTAGTTTCCATAAAACATATTATTTCCAAAAAGCATATTATTTCCCTGGGTTTCTACTTTTTGGACACGGTGTCAGACTGTGTCCCATCCTTCTGAAAAACAGACTAAAAAGCATAATTTTCTAGGTCAAAATATGGTATTAGTGCTGTAATTTCTGATGTCTGAACCTATATGATACAAATTAATAAATTCTATTTGCCCCACTATAAACAGCAATAAATAGCATCCAGTCAGTGACACACGTGGATGCTACGACTGTGCTGGCCCAAGCACACAACCCTAAGGCATGAGGCTTTTATGCTTTCTTCCCCATCTTAAATCTGTAGTTTTCACTCTCTGTGTTATTACAGATCTCTGCCATCCTGTATCTGACCTTTTCCCAACACCCAGACATCTTTACTGAAGCACCTCACAAGCACCAATCTTTATTCCACACCCACCTTATTCCTACTCTACCCAGTAAATTTGCACTTAGAAACTGAGTATCAATAGTGATAGGCACTTATTTGCTGATCAGCAGTAATTGCTGGAGTGAGACATGTTTACCCAGTAATTCACTCGTGTCAGTGCTATCAAATACACCATTTCTGGCCACAGATGACACCCTTTGTGCACGCACTTCCCAGAACTAAATGACCTGTGCTATCTAATTATTTCTGTGCAAGTGTTCACCTAGGCTTCAGTAAACACCCAAGCAGACTGGAAATGGGAGATGTCCCACTTCGAAAAACCTCTCTCTCCTCTAAGCTCCCTTTTATGTGCCTAACATAAAACCTAAAAAAACCCCAACACAATCTCACCGACCTTAAAATCAATTACGCTGACTTTAGTATGTAGCCATCTGCTATACATATCCTTGGCCATATTTCGAGGTGATATTAATTGCTTTGCTATATTTTTAACAAGCATTTTGATTTAATAAAAGATAAAATACGTACATTTAATCACTGAGAGAGAACACCATTGAACTTTTTTCCAACGACTGCAGATAAGCCAGCGATTCACTCGTTTAACTAGCTCAGCTAAGTGATCTGGATCAGACTTCATTATCTGATCAAACTCTGCAAACTAAATAACAAAAAAAAACAGAAAAAGTTTTACAAACTAGGAGAAGAGAGAATGTTAAATATTTAACTCCACATGCTTTTAAGTAATAGAGAAAATATTTTTAATGTAAAATGTATGTCATCATTATATCAGTTTTCAATTAATTCAAGTGAGCAGGTATGCCTGGCATCACTTTATTCTTTAATGGTATCAGAAATGACTACCAGGGGTTTTTGATTGGTTTGTTTAATTGATTCGTAACACTTATGAATAATCCAAGCATTTATTAACCACTAAAAATATTTACTGCCAACATTTTTATCAACTTATTGTTTCACTACATCCCAAACATTTACTCTGGCCTTCCACAACTTTAAGACACCTTTAATTTTGTATCTGGAAAAAAACAAAGCCCTGAAAGTACTTCTCAATTTTAACCTTTGTATCAAGAGTCCAACTAAAGGCAACCTTTTCTGAAAACCCTGCACTTTTACTTTTCAGTAGTTATGGCAGTAAGAACATTCTTCTGGGACTAAAATAAATTCTCTTTGTAGTCACAACAGCTCTCTTTTTCATCTCCCTTCTCTGCATAGCAGCAGCAATGCTCAGAATCACAGAGGATTTCAGCTATAAATAGATTTTACTAGAAAATATTTTTTCTTTGCTCTGGCTTGCTCTTTCTAACAGACAGCATAAGTCTTAAGTGACTGGTAGAACATCTGGGAATAGAAACATTGCATTAGGAATACAATGACATTAGCACCAAGACTATGAAACCAATTATATCAGTATTAATACTGATTTTTTTTCTTAGAAAATGAACGTTTACAAAAAAAACCTATCGGCAACCTTATGTTAAGTTGGGCAAACTTTTAGCAATGTGTTGAACAAGTGCACCTTCAGAGCACCTTCAAGTGCAACTTCAGGTCCCTTCCAACCAAAATTATTCTAAGATATACATTCATGAACTCCAAAAGCAACATTACCTTGCCAGGTCTGAAAAACACTTTGGTTAGCCCAAATTTGTAATCATTTTCATTCAGTCCCAAGGCTTTAAAGAGTGCCTAAAACACAGAAAACAGTTAGGATTATATTCTTAAACAAAAAAAAACCCCAACCAAACAAAAAAATCTTTTAAAAATCCCACAATAAACCCTGACATAATACATTTTCTGTCCCGGATGATATAAAACAAGAATTAATTTCTTTCTTACCTTACAAAAAAGCCTAGGATCCAGTCGGGCCAATTTTTCAGGCAAGTATTTCTTGTACATATTATATAGTTCATGAAATGAAGCTCGTGAAGGGAAACCACCTTGCATTAAATCCAGAACAGACACCATTCCTACAGTCATAGCAACACATGCACAAAAGCTGATATCAGTAAAACGCAAATGAAGTGGTGATTTTTATGATAACGAGTAGCTCATGACATAAGCCTCAAACATACTGTTCAGAGACAAAACCACAAAGCTCAGCTGGGCCTTGATCCAGCCTCTAACATTTCTGGATCACGTGATCATTCACAAAAAGTTAATAATGAACAGATGAGAAGCACCCATAGAATTTTCTCCCTGCTTGAGAGGTAACACCCAAACAATGCAAAGTAATTTTTTTCTAATATTTCCCTCAAACATATTTTTCCTTTTTAGCAGATTTGACCTTTCCATTTTTAAAGAGAAGGAAAGAAAAAAAAAAAAAAAATCAAACCACAAATAATGTCCGACCAGGCTTTTATTTCAACCTTTTCAATGATATTTGTGAGCACGATATTTATTTGCTTTACACAACCCTATCAACAGATTTTGCATATAAGTTAGCCCTGAATTTGTGATAGCTATCTTTGAACTAAATCTTTTGCATATTTGCTTTCAATGGACATTTGATTTGTTTACACTAAATTTTTCTTTTTCAACGAAGATTTTATAGCTTTACATCTTGTTCTTTTAATATTACACATTGTAATTTTGTTTTACTAGATTCATATTCATTTACTGTTGCTAAAGTAAGCACATAGGGAAAAGTGAGCTTCTAAGGCTACCATAAAACCCTGCAATTATTGGGGGGCAGTTAGTTTGTTATTTTTTTTCCTCTCTGACATGCCAAATACTGTTAAATTGAATAAACCTGCTACTAATGATGTTACTGGATTTCTAATTGCTGACAAGTTGTTAAGCTTTTGTGATGATAACATGACACGTTAAATACATGGGCTTGACAAAACATCAGCTGCAGAACCTGGAAATACCTTGATTTCAGAAAGAAAAAATTAAGCAGAAGCTGATAGAAGTACAAAGATAGAGAAAAGGGGAAAAAAATAATTTAAGTAGTAAAATATAGTGATAACAAACACTCTGTGAAGAACAACAATATCAGCACTCTAATTCCCAAGCAAGCAGTTCCTTCTACTGCTCAGTGAGGCACGAGCAAAACTCGTAACATTTGCCCTTTAAAATAAAGCTGTAAAATTGGAAAGCACCTTGCATTTCAAAAATAATGAAAATGCAGCACTGCAATCCATAGCATGCAAAGCAACGGGAAAGACTCTGCTGAAGTGTCCCAGTTGGAAATTTCTAACGCTTCAACTGTCAAAGTAATTTAAGGAATTCTATTGTTTGTACTGAACTGCTGCCCTATTAACACTGTGGGCAACACAGTATGATGGGATTCAGCTCCAGGACAGGAAATCTAAATTTATGTACCAATTTATGGCTACATGGCTTGTATGCATCCAGTGTCTGAACTCTCATTATAATCAATGGAAAAAGAGTTGATGCCAATTATATCAATTCTTGTGAAGAGGAGACTTTATGGCTGTTCAGATGAATTACTTCCAACATTCTATTGACTAAAAGGAAAGCTAAGTTACTAAGAATCCAAATAACTGTTCATAAGGCATAAATAAGCTACCTTCTAGAAAGCAACAGTTCAAGCAAGGAAATATTGCTTCCATCTCACATATTTGAAATTTAGGTCAATCTATAATGCCTGAAGTAATAAACAGAAGAAAAATATTGGAGGCATATATTACCTGAACACTGAAGCTGAGAGAGGATCTGTCCTCCTTCAAAATGGTGATTTGTCATCTTTAAATTAGGTTTGATACAGCGAATAAAGCTAGATCCCTATTACCAAAATTAAAAGTTAGCAGAACCTCCTGAAATAAATTAATCCCTTGAGAATTATAAGCGGGGGTGGAAAAAAAAAAAAAAAAAAAAAAGCAAATCCAAGCCCCCCCCCAAAAAACCCCAACATAAAAACAATATTCCAGAAGAAAAAAGATGCCATT
>JANHGN010007292.1:0-16747 GCA_024605025.1 Megaceryle maxima | reverse complement strand
CTCCGCCGGGGGTTCGTCGGTTTTTTTGCCCTTTGGGTGTGGTTTTTGTCTGTGGCCCCACTCCCCTACACCCAAAACTTTCTTTTTCAACCCCCCCCCCCCCCCCCCCCCCATGTATAGTAGCATGTTTTCACACCTGGCAAGCAGTTCAGCAGAGATACGATACGCAATAGGAGCCAGAAAGCATTTGCTAAGTGGAATTTATATCATCGTTGTGCACTAGAGATCAGCAGCGTCTTTGCGACTGTTCTTAGAGGTCCTGACAATCAGACTTTACTGAAATGCTTAGAAAGGTATGTCCGGGCTCAGAGTCCTTGACTTCATGCCACTGAGGACACACGTAAGTGCTTGGCCTTGCTAAAGCACAGCGGTGTTTAAATCGTGAGTCTGATTGTATTTTTCTGTTGGCCAAATCCTTGTGAAATGTCTCTTTGAAATAAGAAACGAAGAAGATCTTGTGTTTGCTACAACTGCTTGCTTTTTGCACTGGCAAAAACGCTGCTCGCAGCTTGCTGCTCTCACAAAGTGCTGTGCCGTTTGATTCCCGCAGCTCGCGGTGTATCGGGAATTGCAACTACCATAGGTAATAAGGTGATGCCAGTGTACAGAAGGGGGGGGGGGGGAAGTAGGATGGAATAAATCATGCAGTCATTAGAGGAAAAACTTAATTGGGGGAACTCTGTAGTCTTTTAATTAAAAAAAAAAAAAATTAAAAAAATATATTTTGGCCTGTAGAGGCATCAGCTGTTCTATTTTTAGGAGATCAGATATTTGTTGGTTGGGATGTCTGGAGTATTTTAACATGTGCTCTTTTTTTCTTACTTCAGCATTGGAGCTACCAAGGCAGAGAAGCTGCTGGCTCTGTTCGTGTGCAGTCTTTGCAAATATGCTCTAGGGTTTTGTCTTTCTATTCTGCTGGCACTGATCTCTTCCATGCATGCAAGTGAACAGGCTTATGTCTAATGGCTGTTTGTATGTGGCAAGTATCCAGAATAATCTTGATAACTTCTTGTTCAGCGCCATCCGAAAAATGAAGATAGTATTCTGTGGAAAATAAGCAAAGAGAAGAGCATGGGCAAAATCAATTTCCAAGAAGCATCTGGTACCTAAGGAGGACTAAATAATTTTTCTCCTCTCATTGACCCTCCCTGTGCTGTTTTTAAAACATCTCCATTTTAGTGCCTTGAAATTGCAATTAAGTTGTAGTAATTTAAGATTATTGCGAGAGTGCAAAGGGCAGTAGAAGCTCTTTAGAAGTCTCATCTCAACACTTAATGCTACTCAGTCAGGGGGTTAAATGAGTTTCCTCAATGTGAGTACTTAAAGTAACTAAATCGTAAACAAAATTTATACTATATTCTGACAACTAATAATCTATTTAAATTACATTAAAGTATGTGTGTGAAAATTTAATTAAAGACAGAAATACTGTCAAGCCCTGTAAATATCTTGACAGATCTACTGAAATGGAACCCATATCGTAAAATATTTACATATATCTGATAGGCTACAGTGTTTCTGGGAGTGCTATTCTGAAACTAATTGTGAGCTTTTTTTCTTCTGAGTTTCCCCTTTCAGTTGCAATGGCCTCAGAAAGCAACACAAATAAAATAACCGGAATGTTTTATTCGGATGATTCTCCAGTGTATTGTTTACTGCTAATTGCTCTCTCTGTACAATGCTTGTCACTGTTCTGTTTTTATTAGAAGTGCCTATTTCCTCTATATGTTAGTTTAGCACTGCTGCTAATTCAGAGGTACAGGGAGAACCAGGTAGCGTTGTGTACTATTAGCAGTGTGGACTGGATGTGGTACCGTCTGTAAGTCCACCTTCTTGAATGCCTGGCCCAGAGCATGGTGCTGCAAGGCTTTTTGATTAAATCTATTTTCCAGGTAGAAAGCACTTAGGACCCTTCCCCCCCCCCAGTTTTTTGAAATATATACAGAAATGTTTTGTGGAGTACTGGTACGTGCTCTGGCCACACAGGACCCTTCTTGCTGGTGCAGCCACAGTGCGTCACCTTTGTGGTACGTGGTCCGGGCTGATTTCAAGATGAGGAAAGTTTTGCCCTGGGTAAAAATGGGTCTGGTTGAAACTTCAGCAGAACTTTGGTCCTTCCTAAAAACCACACGCTGGGATTCTGCATGCAGCCAAAGGCAAGTGGTTTTGCTGGGAAGGTGCAGGATGAGCTGTGCTTTCTCATCACACAGTCATGGGTCGAGGCAGACTCTGAGCCCCCGTGGGCTGGGGAGTCCATCCCTGGAGCTGCAGGGTCACAGTAGGAGGGCGTGGATTTGGGCATGGAGAGAAGGGTGGGGTGGGAGCGTGGTGCTGGGGAGCCCTGGCCAGGCCGGGTGCTTGGGTGCTGAGCACCAACAGCCCGACAGAAGGTGGCACAGTTCGGCAGGTTGGCTGGAGCCTCTAACGGCATTGTTAGTTTTCCCCTCTTTGCCAGACATTTCCTTTCATGTTGGATCTGAGTTTTAGCTGTACTTCCCGATCAGTCTTGTCATCTTGTTGCTAACAATTAGGGTCAAGTGTCTTTCCTTGGGCTCTGTGCAGTCTTCGTGTTGGTGTCCCTCCCCCAGCTCCTCGCCTAAGCTGTTTGTTCATTAATTAGTAGATGGGGCATATTAACACATAAGTAAACTGGAGTAGTCAGACTTCCCAAGGCATCTCGGGAAACCCTCTCTGGTTTTATGTGACCGGACATGCACTATTGCTGATTTAGATAGCGGAGCAGATGATGCCAAAGTGTTGTTAAGAGAGAGATAAATAGAGAGAGCCCAGCAGTAAGCAGAATGTCATGTCTCTATTAAAAAGCTTGTGATAAAGGAAGATAAAATGGTGAGGGGGGGGGATTACTGGTGTGTTTAGAGCAGCCGCTAAACATCTGATCACAAAAAATCAATGCCGAGTTCCCCTTCCTGCGAAACACTTGCCCACAGAATTAATGTCTGAGCCTGGGTTTGATTGCAGCGAGCGGTGGAGCCCTGAAAGGACTTTTGTTCTTGCCAAAAAGGCAGCCGAGGGTTCTCAGGGATTCAGGAGCTGTCTGAGCCAGGATTCAAACATCCCTCCCTGGCTCCCTTTGAAGAAGCTGCCCCTCTTCCCCAGCGGCGCGGTGTTCCTGGGCTGCCGGTGAAGTTGTTGCAGGCTCCTTGCTCTGTGCTCCCTCGTACCTTGGTTTCTTTGGCACTGGGTCCACCTGCACTTCTGTCAGTTCCTGGCCAGAGCTTGTCCTTGGCTTCATGGCAGAATAACAACCACGCAGGTTTTTGTATATTTGAGTCTTTTTCTCAGGTGGGTGCAGAAGTGAAAAATGTAACTGATTATGAAGAAATGAGTGGTTGCAACAGATGAGAGGGGACTGGTATTAATTTTACCAGTTCTGTAATGAAACAGGCAGTAAAACGTTGTCATCACACCCTTGTTTGTTGAAAGGATGTTAATCATTCCATTAAGAAGGATTAAGTAATTAATTGTTACTTCTTTAGGAACCAATGTCAGTTCTAAAAAGCATCTTCCTAGTGTCTCACAGTGAGGGGAAGGTTTGTGTTTCTCTTCCTGCTTCTGGATAGCTGGGAGGTGAGCATGAGGGGAACACTTTCCCAGGAAACTTCTGGGAGTGCCAAGGGAGCAGAAGAAAGGCTTTTTCTTGCAACTAAAATGTGGTGTTCTAATAGCCTTTTGATTGCAAGGCTGTCTTTTACGACTTTTGTCATCTGGGCCTGTTGCAAGCCTTATTTCAGGAGCAGTCTGTTTGGGATTAAGATGTTAAAGCGTTCTTGAAGTGTTCATCTCGGTGCTTGTATTATTTATTTATTTATTTATTTTAGTAATAGCTTTTATGTTGTAATAGTAAGCTTGCTGACAGTGAGTCATGAGCTCTATCTTCCATGAACCTCATGACAAATTTTTGTTAGCTGGTCAGGCAGCTCCCTTGGCTCGTCCAGCCCTATTCCCACGTTTTGTACTTGTGCTGGAAAGAAAAATTCCATTAAGATCACTGGTGTAAATCCTCCTTTTTTTTTTTCCCCAGGGCAGAAACCCCCTTAAAAGCAATGGCAGTGTGGGGGACTGTGGGGCTTCACACAGCTCCCAGTGTTGAGAGGATGTTGAAGGTGGTTTCAGCTGGGAATGACCAAGTTCAGGGATGGATGCGGCCAGTGAGGCTTTTGATGTTGGCTGATGCTCAGGTCAAAAGTGCATTTTGGAGAGGGTGCACATGCAGGTGGAGGAGCAGGTGGACAGAAGAGAAAAATGACAAACTTTTTCACTGTTTCATTTTTGAAGGGTCAGGTTGAAGCCCCTGGTTGGTGAGAGGTGCCAGGGCTGGGGAAGCATCTGTGTTAAAGCTTCTGCATCCTGTGCTCCTCAGCTTGCTGCCTCTTCTTCCAGGGTTTGATTCACTTCTTGCCTTGACACAGACAGTGGAATTTGGCATTAACCTCATCAAATTGCTGCCATTTCTCATACAATGGCCCCAACTTCTAATATTGCAGTTAGTGATACTGAAACTATACCCAAACCAAAATTTTCTGTGAGTGATATGAATTCTGCCCGGCAAATAGCATAATACAGTGGCACCAATTGTGTTAGTATTGATACTTTCTGCCTTCATAACTGCTCTGCTTCGCAAATAGGCCTCTTTCAGCCAGTATCATGCAAACTCTGTTGATCAGTGTACTGTAAATTATTCCTCCCCCTCGGGTGAATTTCATAAATAGGTGTATTTCCGTGTGTAGTATATAAGACAGTTGGATTTTGCTTCAGTTATGTGGCCTAAGCCCTACATACCTCTGTTGAAATCACAGGAGCTTCCTTGGCTGGAGTAAGTTTTTAAAAAAAAAAAAAAAAAAAAAAGTTAGTTTGGGTCAGAGAATAAAATCTTTGAATATTCATGTAACATGTAATAAGAATCTATCTGGATGTTTGTGCAGGACATTGTAGCCTGTATCTGCTTTAGCAGATTTAAAGGAGAGATTTTTCTCAGTAAGTTTTGCAATAGCAATAATGTGTTAACAACTTTGGTAATTTATTTTAATCGTAGAGTTGTATCAGGGGCCTCATCGTGTTCTGGCTGAATTAAAGGAATGCCAGGAGAAGGCAGCTCTGAAATAGCTTGTAGTAAATTGTTTTTGTTAGTTTTAAATGATGTGCCTGTGTATCGATGTTCAGATAATGTGTATTACTAGGTTTGTAAAGCTCCCGAGCTGTACATTTGGAAAAGTGAAAATGTATTTTTCAGTGATAAATTACTTGATATTTAAAAGGCTTTGAAAGAGGAATGTCCAAAATGTGCAGCGTAATTATTGTTTGTCCAAGTATTTTAAAATTCTTCTCTGGCTAACCCGTCTTGAGTTTTCTGAAGGCCAGGAGTGTCAGGAATGGTGACCTTTATAATCTGTCAATTCAGTTACAGAATTTAACTGGGAATGGGAGAAACTCATCTTAGTATATTTTAGCTGATGTTACACTGTGTACATTTGTCCTGATTTTTAATTTTTTTTTTTCCCACTGTTATAAAAGCAGTATCTGCAGCACTCAAAAAATACCATTTCATAAAAGTAGGAATGGAACATTACCTGTGAATTAAACTAAAATATCTTAAGCCTATCCAGCATATTTCTAGCATTAAACGGTCAGAAAAGACCAGATATTTCCTATTTATTTTTCAGATTGGCTGGAATATGGCCTTCCTAGAAAAGGGTCCTCTTACAGTTGAAGGGGAAATCTGATTTTTTCAGCAAGTGCTTTGTGCACAGAAATGGAAATTTATTAACTAGGATTTTTCAGGATTATAATAGATGCCATTAGATAGAAGCACGCTCATTGAGAGGTAAACTAGTAAATCTGAACAAACTGAAAAATAGTAGCTATAGGCATCTGGCTCTGTTACCAAACTTGCTGCATAAGCCAGAGTTTATGCACTGTGATAATGCTAATGACCAGCAGAGCCAATGATGCATGACTGGAGGAAATCAGTGGTATAATCGGAGAAAGTTATCAGGTTTTTGTCATTAAATATTAGTGATAAATAATACACTTCATTTTGAGTAGATAGGATGTATTTAATTCTGATGTGGAGAGTTTCAATTTAATAAGGGGCATTGCTGAGTAAAATGATAATCTTTTGTAATTTAAAGGGAAAAATAAAAACGCATTTGTTTCAGCATAATCTCCTGGCAGCTGCTGTCCACTGCTGTTTGCCTTCACTGGTGCCTGATAGCGAGGAATGTCTTTGCAGCTATTTGCAATGGCTGTTTATAGCAGGGTGTTTTATCCAAGTTATTAGTTTGTGCAACATAGGATTAATGACTTGAGACCAGAATCAAAGGGGATCTGTTTAGTATAAACTAGGTATCTTCTTTCATTTTCTGCTTTAAATTGTGAATATTGCAGCAAATCTAAACTGTCTGCTCCATGCAGTGGTTCCCCTGGAAAACAGTCCGCTTGTCCAGACAGTAACAGGAGGGAAGAGACAAGGATTAAAGATAGAGATAAATTAGATCTCCTTTTGCAAGTTATCTTCTAAGTCAGTGGGAGAACAAGGAAGAGAAGTATGGCTTAAACTGAAGTAAGAGGGTTATTAATAGTCTCTATAAAGGACAGTTTGCACCAGGGAAAAAAAAAAAAAAGTAAAAATCTGGTTGGCTTTTTTTAGTGAAACAGGCTAACACCCAGTGTAAATCTGTGTCATTAACTGAGGCAGTGCGTGATTCTTAGAGCATCGCTTTTCCTCTGGTGAGGCTTTGCCTGCAGAGGCTGGTCCCCAGGGCTAGAAGGAGATGCAGTACGGGATCTACCCGAGGGAGACTGCTTGCCAGCTGCAGGACCTCTGCCTGTGGCCCTGTTGAAGCAGATACCACCAGTTTTGCCCAAGGAGTGGCTTTGTAACGTGGCCAGGATCTTCCCACCACCCCTCGGAGTCGTGCTCGAACGCAGAATCTCAGCTCGAGTTTCCAGAATTAGATGGCACAGTGAGTAAACACAGCGTACTTGCCAGTTCTCACATCCTCTTTTGCAGCGAGTATTGCAGCAAATCCTGCAGGTTTGACTCATCTCTGAAGTTCTTCACTGATTTGAAGCAGATCTCATCTGCCTTTTGAGAACAAGCTGGAAGTCTGGCTGCAGCTCCTGAGTGCGCAGCCCTTCTGTATGCGAATGCACCGTGCTTGAGTCAGCCTCTGTGTAAACTTGGGCGGCTCTGAGTAACTTTAGCTCTTTAGTTGGAGTTATGTGCCCGTATCTAAAAGTAAAATTTGGCCTGCAGTCATCCTTTATTGAAAGCTTTATGGAAATACTTTGTTCTCGCTACGCACAAATATTTACATTCTGGTGGGAAGGCTTTTTCCCCCTTCCATTTCTTTGTGGTTTATTTATTTATTTAATCTGCTCTATACCATGAGCACAGGGAGGGGGTGGAAGATGATATGCATAATGCCCTGCCAGTTAAAAAATAATATTCAGGTTTTCAACTGGTATTTCTCATAGAAGTAAAAGGAAAAAAAAAAATCTCCTAGTATTGGAAGTGCTGTCTACTTGTCTCTCTGCAGTGAGCCATCCAGGGTAGGATGGGGATTCCACTTAATGCTGCGGCTAACGACGAAAGGAAAGGGCATACAGAACAGAAAAGTTTTCTGGGCAAATAAAAGTAATGTCAGGTACAGCCCCTGTTTTAAGAACAGCATGTCTTAATGTTTCTGTTCACTGCTGTTGAATCACCTCCACATGTCAACCTCTGCCTGGTGGATGCTCTCAACAGATTGAGGAGGAGGACACATAGCTCTGCAAGTGTATTACAATGGTCCACACGTGTGCTGTGATTCAAGCACGCTCACAACTTCATGACATGCATCAAACGAGAATTGTTTCCCTGGAAAGCCTTTATCTCCTTTTTATCTCCTTTGGTTTTTTTGTTTTTTTTTTTTTCCCCTGGATGAAGGCTGACGCTGCTTTCACAGACTATTTGACAGTGTGCTTGGTGCTGCATAGAATGAGGGCTTGGTTCATGTTGCAGCTAAATAGATTTAGATCTGCTTGTCCCTCGGTCCTTCCCATTGTGTTCCCTGTGCTTCATCTGACTGTCTGACCAGGGAGTGAGACCACATGGGAAGCTAGACCAGCAGAAAACTAATTTAATCAGGAAAAAGTGTTTTCTGCCAGTTGAGCATCCCCATTTGACTCTTTTGAGGTCAGAGGAGGGACCAAAGGGGTCAGGGCCACCCCCTCAATAAATCTGTGGCCTCATCTTTGGCTTTGCTGCAGTGTGGAACGTGGGCCGAAGGCTTTGTGTCTGGACCTTCTCTTTTTCCCTCTGGGCAGAGGAGTCCTCTTTTCCAGCTGCCCTTGGGCACGCTCCCAGCAGTGCCTCCTGATGGGACCACCCTGCCAAAGCTAACACAAGCATGACTTTTCATTAAATTGTGAATTTAATGGTGTTCTCTTAGTGCCAGGTATTAAAGTTGTTAATGTACATGTACTGAAAAGCCCAGCATCATGTTTTCTTAGGGTTTTCTTCTTTCCTGTTAGCACTAGATGATAAGCTGGGCTGGGGGCTGGATATTTTTGATAAGGGCATGGAGAGCTTTATTAGCTGCTATTGTTTCTTGTTGGCTTTATAATAACTTACCTATGCAATAAGCTAATAGAGCTGCACATAAAACTCAGATAAAACTGTGTCCAACCTGCTAGTGAACTTTTGAGTGAAATAACAGCAGTTGACAAGGAAACGTGTGGCCAGAGCTCAGTGATGGCACATGGGCTTATCCCAAAAAGGCTCTGACCTGCAGCTTCTGTTTGCTCAGTATCTTGCCAGATGCACGCGTCGGACATGTCACGATATGAAGGTGGCCAGAGAGTGTGGCTGCCAGTGCCTGCCCGTGCAGGGACAGCCGTGTGCAGAGCCGCTGGCTCCGGCTGCAGCCCAGGTGGTGGCATGAGCAGTTGTTAGCGTGGCACAGGACTCACTCAGGCTGGAATCAGGGGGTTGAGTAAAGCTTTAAATATGGTTTATGCTTTTATTGCTTCTGAAATGGGTGCAGGTGCATGTTAGCGGGAAGTGAAACTGGAGGAGCCCTGAGGGAGCCTGGCTCGAGCTGTGCCAAGCAGGTACAGCCTACGAGTGTTATCACCTTGCTGATAACCTGGCGTGGTGTCGGCATTCACACATGTCACAGGGGTTATGGGGGTGAAGTTGTGCTGCAGTCTGGCAGGACCTAATCCCTCTACCAGGAGGTACAGGCAGGCTGTGTGCTCAGGGCTGGTCTCCCTCCCTATATGGGGGCATCTTTTCACCCTTGAGAGCTCCTCATGTGTGAAGGGGAGGGGCGTCAGTAGACTGTTTCTGGAGGGGTCAGCACCATGGAGCAGCATTGTGGGGTGTCCCTGTTTCTCTCCAAGTCCTGCTATGTAACCAGTGTCTTCTGAGGTGGCGTGAGGCTGGTCCATGCCCAATGTCATAGACTCATAGACTGGTTTGGGTTGGAAGGGACCTTTCAAGGCCATCTAGTCCAACCCCCCTACAGTGAGCAGGGACATCTGCAACCAGAGCAGGTTGCTCAAAGCCCTGTCCAATCTGACCTGGAAATTTTCCAGAGATGGGGCATGAACCACCTCTCTGTGTAGCTTATTCTGGTGTTTCACCACCTTCATCATAAAAAGTTTTTTTTCTTCTATGTAGCCTAAATCTCCCTCTTTTAGTTTAATGCCATCATCTGTTGTCGTGTTGTAAGGGGCCCTGTCCCTATCTTTCTTATGGGCCACCTTTAAGTATTGAAAGGCTGCAGTAAAGTCTCCCTGGAGCCTTCTCTTCTCCAGGCTGAATGCGTTTTCCTTCAGAGCTGATGGATAATTTTATGGGAGAGTGGAAACTGCAGGAATGTCGGTGGCGCAAGGACAGGCGGGTTGCCCGCCGGTCGGGCCTGCACCCCTGCAGCTCTCGCCGCCCATGGCATCCAGTCCCGTGTGCTGGGGGAGGCTGGCTGTGGCACGCCTAGGGAAGCGAGACCCAGACTGGCACCCAGCTGCCCGCCCTGGGGCCTCCCTGGTGTTGCACAAAGTCTCGTCTGCTTTCTTCAGCTGGCGGCCCGTTAACTACCCGTTTTTTGCATTGTCTTGTTGAGGAATTTGAATGTGCAGTCTGTGAAGCGAGGCGTCAAAGCATTAGTCCTCACTCTTAATTACTACCTTTATTTTTGGAATGAGTAGCAGTCAGAATAAAATACTTTGTAGGAATAAAATACTTATTACCCACCTTTTTCTTCTTGGTGTGTGCCCGACTTGAGTTGCTAGTTCTCCCCAGGGGTGACTGATGTGCGAGTGAGCAGAGCTGCACTCCTGAAGCACTCCTGTCCTCGCTGTCTCTTCACCGAGTGCTGAGGTTTTGTATTCTGCACGTGCAGTTTACACGTGCTCCTAAATACTGCTCACCTCTTGTTAGGGTTATCCACTGTTTGTTCATATGTGTCAACACCACATCTGATTGGAGCCTTAATTGCTTCTTGTGCTCCTGTATTTTTCCCCTCTCCTCCTAGCCCCATTGGAGGGTTTGTTGAAGGCAGAGCCCAAGGCAGCACGATGTTGCCAGGGTGTGGTCTCTCCTGCTTACCAGGCTGCACACACAGCGAGGGCCTGGAAGAATGCCCCTCCGAGTCATTATGAATTAAGCATCACAGATGGAAGCAGAGATGAATCTCTCTGAGGAGATCTGTGACTGATCCAAGAATTAAGTGATGTGCAAAGATGGAGCGAAAAGCAAACTTCTCGTCCAAGACATGGAGGCTGTGGTGTTCTTGCCCCAGGGTGCTCCAGTGCAGCCATCCAAAGGCTGCTGAGATCTCCACCATCCCACCCGTGGCCCAGCCATTGCATGTTGCTGTAGTGCCGTAGACAGGAGACCCCATGCAAGCTCTAGTTGTTGTTGGAATTGCCCATGGTTGTTTACAGCCGAAGTTGTTTGTACAAATGGTGAATTTCCCAGTAACTAGCTACTGTGGACCTGCATGTATTCCTCACACCTGGATGTGCCATGTTAGTTGCCATCAAGGTAAGTGAGGTAATTTCAATTTTATTTCTCGTATGGCAGAACACTCTTCATGAGTAAACCCATCTTTTACTCCATTTATCAAAGCAAGTCACCAGCAGGACCTCTAAAGGTGTAGTTGTGATGACAGGTACTGCTGCAAGATACCACAGGGCTTGTGGGTTAGAGGGGTTTGTGTAGATGGCTTGGAGCTCTGCTGTGCAGCAGTGAGTCTCTGCCCACCCACCCTGCTCTGTACTGGGACAAGGTGCTTGCATTGTGGTGAGTTATTTCATGATACCCTATCAACAAATGAAGCACTCTCCAGAGACCCAGAACACCCTGCTCCTCACCCTGCTGTCATTGCTGGGGACTCTGTGTGCACCGTAGGCCACTCATATAACAGATTCATTCTGTTGTGTGAGCGGGAATATGCAGGAGGAGACTGAGACTTCTGAATGGCAAAAATGACTCTGAGGAAAAATTCTTAAGGAGAAGGCGAAGGCAGATACCTCACATCCACGCAGCTTGTTATCCAAACCCACCATCATGGCAAAGGAATGGGAGGAACCTCCATCAGCAGCTGGGATGTCCAGTGCTAGTGCTGTAGGGTACGTCTTCCAGTCTGTATTGAAAGAAAATAATAAATTAGTCCGTGGTTGATTACCTCTTGGTTTTAAATAAGTCTAGTCTTGAGCACAAATTAAAAACAACCTTGAAACTGCACAGATTCATAAAACTGTACACTGGGATTTTAAAAATTACCTCCATTGGAATCCTGGAAGCATCTGTTACATAATTAATGCACTTAAAAATATATTCTATTTATGATTAATCCAGAACTGTAGTGTGTGCTAGTTAAATGTCTGGATCCCAGGGTGCAATGCGAGGAAAGAAATGCAGTTGTAATCTATTTGACGCTTATAGGAAAGGACATTTGCTACAAATAAATACATTTTCCTTAGTCTTTTTATTTGTCAGGGCCAAGCTTATGTCTGTTGTGCTGAGTTTGTTGACTGGTAAATGTTTCGAGATTTATGCTGATAATTTTGTAGATCTACTGGAAAAAATAACTCAAGAATAATTAGGGAGATTGACCATACAGTAATGTACTCTATGTGTGACAGTGTTACTGGGTTGATGGTCTTGGGTATGGTATAAGCAATTAAAAGTGCTAAGGCTCAGTACCATGAAGCTTTTCAAACACTCTCTGAGATACACAAATGCTTTAGGGGATGCATGTTTCCAAAGGATAACTTGCCAAAGTTTCTGTGTGCCTTGGGTCTCCTCTCCAGAAAAGGATTTCAGGCTGAGGCCTCCTGGGTGAGATGGTGGAGCAGGCACAGCAAGCACAAGTACAACTTGACAAACCTCAGCCTGCATGATTTTTTTTATCAGGAATGTTTGGGGGGCTCTGTAGCCTTACTTTATTGGAGGCTTTTGAGTTGGCATCCAGCCACTGGAGCAGTTTCTGGCATCGCATTTCCCGTGACAGATTTTTCTTTCTGCTCTCTGTTTCTGTTCCCTTTTTTTGTCTCCCCCTTCATCTGACCACTGTCGCGTCAGGTTGGTGCAGCATCACACCATGTGAAACCCTTTCTTCTTCTTCCATCTTAACTACTCTTCTGTAAAAACCTGCAAGGTGTTAAGATTGTCCATCCCCCTTGTTGCCTTCCAGGGCGGTGATCTTGCGTTGTAGTGGGCTGTGGGTGTCCGTGGGTCCTGCATTGCCCTTCCTGCCTCAGGCCGGCTGAGCATCCTGGCTGCAGCCATGAGAACTGAGCAGTGCCGTGGAAAACTCTAAAAAAAAAAAAGTCCTTTTCCAAATGATTTTTTTTTTGTAAGTGCACAATCCTTGTGCCTGTTGGCTCAGGAAGCGTTTAGAGATTGAGTGCTGCAGGTCCCATTGCACCTGGTCTATCCTGTGTCGCTGCTGGATTATTTATGGGGTTACTCCTGCTGAAACCATACGTGCTCTTTGGTCTACCTGCCTCTGCCCTGCTGCTGGCAGCATGGTATGGAGGTTGGCACCTCTACCGTTTGGCTTCTGCCCTAGCAGTGGAGACAAGTTAGGGATGGGGAGGGGAAAGCAGTATACTCCCATTTGCCGTTGATGTCTCTGTGCCCAGCCGTGTGGTCTCTGGTCACCGTACCCAGTATGGATGCTGGAGGCACCATTGCAGATTGCCCTCTGCAGATGTGTGAGGCGTAGGGCAGCCCGACTCTGCTGCGGTGTCCTCTCCCTGAGGCTATCTGCACTGCCAATACTGGAAGGGAGTTACTAATGAACTCGGGTTTCCACTTACTATTGGTTGTTTTAAATTGTTTCTGCACTTCAGAGTCCCTGATGTCCCTTCAGAATGTAATGAGGGAGGAGCAAGCCTGGTTTTGTGAAAGACAGATGCTGTAGCCTGTGTTGAGAAAACTCTTACCCTTGGACTGTGTTCTTGGCTCTTCCTCACCATTAATCTTGATGGAAACATTACTTCTGACTTTTCCCACTGTATAATGCAAACCCCTTGTTATCTTTGTAGTATAAAAGTGTACTCAGCATGGGCTTTTCCTTTAGTCCTAGGGAGAGATGGATGCTGAGATACGTGCATGCCAGACGGTATTTCTAGCAAACTGGGACAAAAAAAAAATTGATTACTATTTGTAACTTAATTTTCTACAAACTAAAGAGCCCCAAAGAGAAACCCACTTCAAAAGCTCATTGTTTCTTCCTTCTGTTTTTTTTAAACAGAGGGTAAGTTCTAGCAGTATTTCAGTGGTCTAGGGTTTCAGCCACGTTCTTTGATACTGATTTGTGTGAAAGAGGTTGTGTCAGACAGAAGGAAATGATAAAATCTCCAAATTAAGGTAAAGGATGAGAATGGCAGTGGGTAGCATGAAATGGAGGAGTGTTTGGATCTAACGAGCATTCCTACGAGCGGACCCCTGTTCCCCTGCTCATTATGGGCCGGGCTGGTGATGTTTGGCAGGTTTAATGGATTGGGGTGGGTGGCTGATAAAGCCAAAGATTAAGATTTTTAGGGAGAAGCAGAATGCAGTAATTACAGTAGTGCAAGTTTATTTTTAGAACTCGATTGCATTTGAGTCGCTAGCATTAGAAGAACTTCTTTGCTCACATTATACTGCGAATTTCTTTAATTTCTTTATTTTTAAAGTGGAAATTTTGCTAGCTGACGTTTTGCAGCATGCGTAGTACGATTTGGCTGACAGCATTGTCTGGCAAAAGAAATAACCAAATTATTATTCAGTCATGGGTTTTTAACAGCCGCAAAGCAAGTGGATGTTAACTAAATGATGCAATTTATTCCCTTCCTGCTTATTGCCAGCTTGCCTATTACAGAGAGACTGCCAGCTTTAAATAAGTGGTACCCAGATGGTAGTCGCATGACGCCCACTTGGTTACAGAGCCTAAGCAGGGAATAACTCGGCAGCCACTACAAGCTGTGGGTCAATTGAGGGGGAATGCCTGTTGCTTCACAGTTTTGCATATGTAAATCTGTTAATGTTATGTCAGTATTGTGCGGTCTAAACACAAGCATTGCCTTTCTCTGGGGCCCAGATGAACTTGGATCGTCGCCCAGTTAATGAGGAGCCGAGTGCGGAGCGGCAGTCGGAGGCAGCCGCCGCCGTTCGCTTCCTCGGCGTGAACTCGCCGCATCCTGGATGCTCTCCTCCGGCGCTGCTGCCCGGGGCTGGCGAGGCCGGCCGGAGCGACAGGGCGAACACCCCCCTCTCTATTTTTAGCCCCGGCATGGAAGAAGGTTGGCTTGGCCCGGCTGACGTTTTCTTTCTGTCTGCCACACTTCTGCGCTCGCTTTCATTGACTGCAGATGTGGCGCGCAGCCGCCTCCGAGAAGTCATGAACTGTGTCGTCTGCGCCCTTTAACAGCCAACATCTGCTGCAGCCGCCTGATGGAAGCGGCATGGAAACAATTTGGGGGAGAGCGCTGAAGTTTGGCCCTACAGACGATTACTTTATATTAATTGCATCAAGATAGTTACTGTATGAGGCGGGTTTGAAGCCGATTCCACATCCCCCTCCTCCCCCCCCCCCTTTCCTTTTTTTATTATTGTTTTAAAAGCAGTAGTTAAAATTGTTTGACATGGGAATGCTTTTTATTGTTGATCATTTCTGGTTCTGAAAAGTTTATTACAATGGGTGAAAACAACAACCAAAAAAACCCATAAAAACCTGGGGCTGTAATATGCTTAAAGGCTGAAAAAGTACCAATAGTGTTGATTTAACCAAAGAAAATGTTCCTGGAGGTATTGTAAATTTTATGTGCCAGATGAAAAGCATTAAGTGTGTTATTTTTCACGAAGGAAAAACATTCTGATTTTTAACCATTTTTGTAAATTATATTAATGCCGTAATACGGCTTAAAAAGTCTTGGGCCTGTTCCAGGAGCTCTCACCCTGTGAGCAGGTCCCACGGGGTGTGGGTCGGGGGCCCTGCCTGGTGTAGGGTTGGGTGCAGGGACTCGGTGGGCATAAATCTGTCTGTTTGGGCAAAGCACTCTGTTTCTTGTTCTTTTTCCCTTTTCTTTTTTTGGAAGTTGCAAGTGAGCATTTTAAATGCAGCAAGAATAAAACTGAGGGGAGAGAATAAGCCGCTTTGGAATGTAGTGGAAAGCTGAGATGCTTCAGTATTTTATCTTTATTTTACTAATTATTTGTCATGGAGATCTGAGTTGATTCCCAGAGATTTCTTTTAAGCCTCTTAAGAGTAATTTTTTTTTTTGGTTAATGGTAATTTTCCTCCACTTGCTGTTCCCCAGCTAGAGCGTTGCAGTGCTGCTTGCTGGCATGGGCAGGGAAATAAACTCAAGGTTCAGAACCTGGACCAGCAAGGGGAAAAAGTGATGAGGAAAAATAAGGGCCTGTAAGTGCCATAGGGATTGAGTGGAGAGTTTCTAAGTTCAAGGTGAGTCTGTTGTCCCCATCACTGAGCTGGGAATTTGTCCAGCGATTGTCCTTTTTGATGGAAAATTAGGTAGCAGTTGTTGAAGAGCCTGTAGCAAATTCTTACACAATAAAGGTAAATCAAGCTAGGCATTGGTTTATATGTGATTTCTTTTTTCTTTTAGTTCTCCCTATATTAGCATGAGAACTATAGCTTACCCTACTGAAAACTTAATTAGGCAAACAGAATGCTATGTTAGCAGACACTTACAAACCCAATGTGCTCAGAACTAGATTCAAATAAGTTAATAAGAGTTATATTAGGTGTTTCTAATGGTACTTTCCATTTTTTTTTAAATAAACGCTGTCTTTGGTAATAAGCCACCCACACCTTTTTGGGTAATAGTTTAATTGAAAGGCTTGATTGTGTCCATTTAGTCACAGAGGATCCCTTCTGCTGTGTGCAATGTTAATGCAAGTGGCTTGGTGCCCCTGGTCTTTGGATGTCTGATGTAAAGCCCCTATAGGAGAAAACTGGGGTGAGAAAAGGAAACAATCTGTTGTGGAGTGTGCTCAGAAGAGCCAACAGACAGGAGCAGAACAAATCTTCAGAGTTAGTGTGGGTGTAGGGGTGCGTGCATATTTGTATGTAATGTATTTAAAATGCCAATAGCTTATGCCTTTTGAAGGCTCCACATCATAGCTGTCATATTAGCTATAGCATTTCCAAAAATAATGCCAGGAACAGACTGATACTGATTGTTTAAAAAAGCATCATTATTCTCTGACACTTTTTTTTGGGCTTCT
>JANHGN010007291.1:0-66939 GCA_024605025.1 Megaceryle maxima | reverse complement strand
AGTGGCCTTGGTCTGCATATCAATCCTTAGTAGTAACTCTAAACACGGGGTGTTATCACTGCTGGCAGCAGACACTGAACAGGCTGCTAACTTCAGAAAGTTCTGTTACTTAGAAGTACTGAACTGAAAAATAAAATCACTGAACAAAATTAGTTCTGTTTTCACTCAAACCAAGACACTGGGGAAACCCAACTGCCCAGGAATCCTGGAAGAGATCATGGACTGGCCAGAAGACAGAGACTTTGGAGCATTGTCTGAGAAGGTGGCTCATGCCCAAGAGACATCACCATATAATGATTTATCAGAAGATGATTATGCTTTGTTTACTGATGGATCCTGTCATGTTGTAGAAAACTATCAGAAGTTGCTTTGTGGAGTCACCTGCTTTGTGGAGTCCCATACAAGTTCTTGGAGCCAGTGAAGGAGAAGATTAAACAAGTCAGTTTGCAGAAGTGAAAGCCATTCAACTAGCCCTAGAGATTGCTGGATGAGAAAAGTGACCAGTACTCTATACTGACTCCTGGGTGATGGCTAATGCCCTATGGGGGTGGCTACAGCAGTGACAGACCAATTGGCAGTGCAGGGGCAAACCCCCTGGGGCTGCTGCATTGTGACAGGACATTGCTGCCTGAGTAGAAAACATCTCCTTAAAGGAACGTCATGTAGATGTTCACATGCCCAAAAGCCATGCTATTAAAGAACATAATGAACAAGTAGACAAGGCTGTCAAATTTCACGTAGCACAAGTGGACCTGAACTGGGAGTATAAGGGTGAGCTTTTTTGTATTAAGCCCTCAATGGGTCCATGAAACATCAGGACATCTAGGGAAAGACAGAACAAATTGATGGGCTTGTGATTGAGGGGAGGACCTGACCATGGAGGCCACTCATCACTCATGAATGTGAAATACGCTGCAATCAAGCAAGCCATGTGAGTAAAGTCTCCCTGGAACAGAGGGTTTTTGATATGACAAAGCCTGGAAAACTTACTATATTGTACCACTGCCATGAATATGCCAAGGCAAGCACCATGGTGGAAGCAGCTACTGGTTGGCTAGAAACATACCCTGTAAACAATGCCACTGCTCAAAATAGAATCTTGGGCCTTAAAAGGCAAATTTTGTGGTGACATGGTAACCTAAAAAGAATTGAATCAGAAAATGGGACTCATTTCTAAAATAACCTTATAAATTCCTGGTCCAAGAAATACAGCATTGAGTGGGTGAATCACATACCCACAAACCTCTGGAAAGACTGAGACTATGTTGAGAGCATTGGACAATGGAGCATGGAAGCACTGGGATGTAAGTTTAGCAGAAGCCACTTGGCTGATTAACACTAGAGGATCTGTTAACTGTCCTGATCCTGCCCAAACAAAACCTCTACATACTATGGGAGAAGGTACAGTCTCCATAGTGTACACACAGAAGTGGCTGGGGAAGGTGGTGTGGGTTGCTCCTCCCATGGGAAAAGGTAAACCCATTTGTAGGATCATTTTCACTCAAGTACCTGGAGTGTACTTGGTGGGTATTTGGAAGGATGGGAGGACACAGTGTGTGCTTCAAGGAGATTTACCTTTGGAGTAAAAAATAATCTGTGATGTAAGTTGTAAATTGTAGGAAGTGATGTAGCAGGAATGACTCAAACTGATGAAGAGTGAGTTTTGCAAGGAACCAGATGAATGCAATGATGACCCAAACCAAAACAGCATTGATGCCCAACAATTGAACATATTACTTCTCTTGACAGTTGGGGATCAAGTCATAGCCTGTTCTTATGAACATTTGGAGTAGTGGAGGAAACCCATAGAGTAGGAGATTAACATCCATCTATTAAAGGATGGGGACTAGTAATTAATGAGCATCTATAAAGGTGGTTAAGTATATAGTATAAGTTCTAAGTATTGGTAAGAAGGGATTTCAGCAAGAAGAATTAAACACAATGTAATGGCTAGAAGATATATTTATGAGTTAAATTATGTGGGACCTGATCATGAGGCAAATGGTATGGGGTAGGCTGTCTTTCTAATATTTTCCTCCCCTCACCCAGTAGGCTGTGAGTGGGCAAGATCTTGGGAGGGGACAGAGACAGGGCAGCTGATCCAAACTGACCAAAGGGATATTCCATAAGACATCTGCTCAGCAATAAAAGCTGAGAAAGGAGGAGTCGAGGCAGGGAGCATTTGTTACTACATTTGTTTTCTGGCACAACTGTTAACACCTACTGAAGGAAGTGGCTGGACATCACCTGCTGATGGGAAGTATAGAATAAACCTTTTGTTTTCCTTTGCTTCGGTGCACTGCCGTGCTTTTGATTTATTAAGCTGCCTTTATGTTGACCCATGAGTTATTTTCCATCTTTTTTTCTCACCTCCTGTCCTGCTGAGGAGGCAAGTGATAGTGCAGCTTGGTGGGCACCTGGTGTCCAGCCAAGGTCAACCCACTACAACAGGGAGCCCTATATCTCTTGCAGTCTGTGCATCAAACCCACTTGCTCTACAATTCAAGCAGAGATGGAACATCTCATGTTGGTGTCTTAAAGCTGCTTTCACTTCCAAACACAAACATGGACACTAAAAGGAGGTACAAGTCTTACTGTGTTTCTTTTGGCTTCTGATTTGACTTTTCCTCCTCTTCTGTTTTGCAATAGCTCATGGCTGATGTCAGAAGGAAGTTTTTTTATAAAATATGCAGCTGCACTGAGTAAGAAAAGTCATAGAATCATAGAATTGTTTCAGTTGGAAAAGACCTTCAAGATCGAGTCTATATGTTTCACATCAGCAGGTTCTAGGAAAACTTTACCTGCCTGTCACCTGTTCTAGAGTCAGAGTGCATAAAACAAAAACAAAGGCCCAGTGTGCACTTCAGAGAGGAAGGCACCAGGAACCCCCTTCCCTGTGTTTATCACAGGCTTTCTTCCCATTTTAAGAGCATAGCTGACACTGTCTAACCTGTTCTTCCAGTCTGAACAAGGCACCAGAGGAGATGAAAATGTTTTCTGATCTCTCCCCAAGAACCTTTCAGCTAGGGCAGGTAATTCCATTGAACAAGTTAAATTCTGTCTGTAAATTGGGTTTGTATTATGTAAATAATAGCAGCTGCTCCCTGTCTGATGTGTAATCACATTTTTTTCATGCATTATCTCATCCAAAAGAATAGAAACTGTTGCACACCCATCTGCAGACCAGGCATTTGCGCACATTACCCTGAAGTCTTGATAAGTGAGCAGGAGGGGGTGTTACATTTAGTTTGTTGAAATGTCTCTTACCTGTTTGTTTTGCAAGTCACGTTGCTGCACTTGTACATTTGTCACAGGTCTTAAAGTAACTGCATGTTTAGTCCTCAGCAAGTTTAAGCAATGACAGCGTTGAGAAGCCTGTGATGCAGGCTGCCCCTGATATGCAGCGAAAAGGGGCACAATATTGACTTAAAAGTGAAAAATACAAGCAGTCATTAATCCAGCCTAGCAAAGCAGCATCAGTGTGAGGTCCCTTGTGGAAAATGTGAATTACAGAGAGGATAATTGCCTGGGAAAACAGAGCAAGAAAAGGAGAAAACTTAAAGAAGATGGGGAGAGGTATCAGCCATGACACCCTGGGATTAGGTCCTCTGGACCTGCTCCAACACCTCAATATCTTTCTTGAAGTGAGGTTCCCAGAAATGGGATGCTGGTGCTCAGTGGGATGGCCTGGAGCCAGGCACAAAGAAATGGCACAAAGAACTGGTAAGGCCATGAACGTGCACACATGCATGGTGACATGGGCACAAAGGCATGGGGGGACTGCAGCAGTGCCAAGCTAGGGAGTGAAAGCTGCAGCTGTATCACAGAATAACTGAATGATAGGGGCTGGAAGGGATCTCTGTGGATAATCTATTCCAGACTCCCTGCCAAGGCAAGTTCATCTAGAGAAGCTTACACAGGAATGCATCTAGGCAGGTTTTGAATGTTTCTAGAGATGGAGACTCCACCACCTATCTGAGAAGCCTGTTTCAGTGCTCCATCACCCTCAAAGTTCCTCCTCGTGTTTAGATAAAACTTTCCATATTCAAGTTTGTGCCCATTACCTCTTGTCCTGTCACAGGGCACCACTGAAAAAAGACTGGTCCCATCCTCCTGACACACAGTCTTTTAAGTATCTATAAGCTTTGATAAGAACCCCCCTCAGTCTTCTCTTCTTCAGACTAAAAAGACCCAATTCCCTCAGCCTTTCCTCATACAACACCCAAACCCAAATGCCTGGGTGCCAGAGGGACTTCAGGTTCAGGGCTCAGCAGGGCCTCCTGTGCTGCCCCTGGCCAGAAGATAATCACCAGCCAGGTTGGGCAGACCCAGCATAGCACACGGGCACTGGCATGACCAGGAGAGCTGGAAGCACCTGTGAGGAGCCAGTGACAGTAGCCAGCTGCCCTGAGTGCTGCAACCTGAGACTCTGTCAGGGCACCCTAGTCTGGGTCAGCAGGGCAGGCAGTGCTTGGTGCAGGGCTAGAGCAGGTGCTGCAGCCCCTTTTACTCCAGGCACAGCCCTAGGGCAGCCTCACAGCTCCAGCCCAGGCCAAGCAGAGCTAATAGTGTGGGGCCCTCACCGCTGACCGTGCAGTGACCCAGCTCCACTGACAGTAAACAGGGAGAGATGCCAAAACCGTGCAAGATCCATCTGCCCTAAATTAGTTTATTTTGCAAAATAGTCTGTCATGGCTGATTTATAGCAGACCAGACTCTGGGAAATCACCATCTTCTCCCAAGGATACAGCCTAGATCCTCTGCAGAGGATGCTTCCCCTGCAGGCCATTGCTGGAGCCTCCAGGGCATATTTCCAAGGTCTTTACTGCAGCTGCTGCCCTGGGACCTTGGTGACACACTCCCAGGTAGCACAGGGACTGGAGGATGGGACCATGGCAGGCTGGTATCCTACCCACATGTACCAGCAGCACTGGGTTGAGTTGGCCTGGAGCGATGCTCCACAGTTCCTGACGCACGTACAGGCTCAGTGTCCCGGGAGACAGTGCAAGGGCTGGTTGCTCCTGCCTGCAAGTTTCAAGCAATGAGGTCATCCAGCACAGCTAGCTGAGCCCTGCTCTGTGCTGGCACCAGCCTGGCACCCAGCCCAGTAGCATGGGTGGTCCTGCCTGGGGTTCTGTGACCATAGGGCATTAACACAAGATGTGACAGGACCCATGGAGCCAAGCACTTAAAAAACATTTAGTTTAATAGGTATAAAAGTCAACATTAAAACACCAATTATGCAAAGGCATATGACTGGATAGGACACTGGTACGGCAACACTGTGGACATCTTCACAGACACATGAGCTAGATGCTCAGCCCAAGCAGCATAGCCAGGGCAGCATAAGGCTCAGCATGAGATGAAAATCCCAGGCACAGAGAGGGTTTTGGCTGTCTGAGCCCCATACTGCCAGGGAGTACCAGACTGCTAGTGGTACCAGAACAAGCCTCATTGTACAGCTCCAGCCATTGCTGCCATGTACGCACCTGGCATTTGGAAAGCACGGAGAGGAGGTGGTGACCACAGCCACATAGATGGGATGAATACAGCTGCACCATCACGCAGGGCCTCTTGTGGCAGGGAAAGCAGCATTTCTGACAGCATCTTACATGGTGGGAGGGCCATGCCAGTGTCACTGCCCCTCAGCAGGGTTCAGAGAATGGCAGAGACCAGCACTCCCACTCAGCCCAGGAACTCATCTCTGTGACCTCTGCTCTGAGGGGAAGGGACAGCACATGACCTAGCTCCATGGTCCTGACCCTGGGACTTGCTCCCTGTGGGAGAGGGAATGGATATACCGTGCAATCATGATCTTGTCCCCTAGTGGAAACACTAGGAGAAGTCCACAGCGTGCCAGTGCCAGGTCCCTCAGACCACAGCAGTCGCAGGGTTGAGGTCTAGTCCAGGGTAGTGCAGAGGCTTTTCTACTGTGGCACAGGGTTCTTCTGTGTTTTTCCCTTCCACGCTGTTCCGAATCCCATAGCCAAAGTAAATTACAAAACCTGCAGGACAGTTTCTGCAATGAAATGAACAGAAGTAGGCTGCCAGCATAGCAGTCCCCCAGAGAAGACGCTATGGGCACCCCACTCCCCTCCACAGGACACCTACCAAGAGCCATCCAGATGGCAAACCGCACCCAAGTGCCAGCACTCAGCTGTACCATTAGCAGAATGTTAATGAAGATGCTGAAGATTGGCAGGAGTGGGAGGAAGGGTACCTGTGAGGGACAAGAAGTGTTGTGTCAGCTGTGCCTTGAGGGACTCAGATGGGCTCGACGATACTACTGACCACAGAGGGATCCCACACCTGCCACAGCCCAGAGATCACACCCAGAGTCACACTGTGTACCTTGGAGAGCTGGGTCTCAGGGCCCTGGGCTTTCCTGGATGGTGACTGCCCAGCAGTGAGCCCTGGCACACCCTGCAATGGCCCAGACCCTGCCGGGGTCCATGGAGTTGCAGACACTGAGCTGCAGTGGGCTGTACTCACTTTGAAGTTCAACCGTGCATTGCTCTGTGGCTGCCTCCAAATGATGATGGTGGGAATGAGCAGAGCCATGAGAAGCAGCACCAGGGCTACAATCCAGCCCACGCTAGCATCCTTCAGTGCGGTCACCTTGAGGGTGAGGACCATGCAGATGACCATGATCAGTGTGGCTGCAAGAGAAGGGGCAGTCAGGGGACTCCACAGAATGTGACCTCCCTGGGACCCTGAGCCTCACCAACAGCTGAGGTACCCACTCTTCTTCGTCGGGTATGGGTCCAGCACATTCTGTCTCTAGTACCCACACCAAAGCCTCAGGAAAGCACTTTGCCAGGGCAACTCACCAGCCTGGCAAGCTAAGGGGAGCCTGCACTCAGCTGCACGCAAACACAGCTCTGATGCTTACCCAGACCTATCTAAACTGCCCCATTCTGGCTGCACAATGAAGGCGATGATGGACAGATCAAACCTCACTGGCCAAGCCTGAGTTCTCTTGCAGGGGCTGGGAACCAACCTCACTGGGTGGCTGGCCTAGGCTAGTCATCACAGGAGTTCCTGTGACGACCCACACATTCCTGTCTTAGTTCCCACATCCTCCATCAGCCCCTGTGTGCCCCAAACATTAGCCATGCCCTGCACTTTGTACCCTGCTCAGGACAGAGCAGGTCCAGTGCCTGCTGGTGCTGCCAAGAGCAGCTGGCAGCCAGTGCTGCCCTGCCTCTGACCTCTGCCCAGTGTGCCCACTATCTCTTCCTGGCTCTGTGGACAGATGGCAAAACGCTCCAGCCTCTGGCAGGAGGGGACATCAGCCATCAGCTGCTGTTCACTCACCAATGACTGAGACACAGACATAGACAATGCGCCCAGAGAGTACAGTGGGGGTGTCCGCAGGCGGGTTGAAGAGTGTCACCAAGGACAGCATCTCTTTCTGCTCAGTGCTGGCAGGGGTGATGACTGGGTTCATGATCACTCTCTCCTCCTCATTCCTGTTCAGCTCCAGCATTTCTGTAGCCTTTGGGGAGTTCAGCTGCCCAGACTGGTACCTGAGCAGGTGGGACAAGCTACAGCCCAAGGAAATTCCCAGCCCAGGGGAACAGTGGCAAGTACACTCATATCCCCCCCACTCCTCCAGCCCCATGCGCTGCTCTAGCAGCGGCCCCATCATGGCCACTGCACAGATGTGCCCAAGACACTGTGCAGTTTCTTGTGAGCAAGCCTTCATCTTGGGTGCTTGATGCTTTCCCAGGCTGTGTCCCCCCGGGAAATACCTGTGGCCACAAGCCTCAGGCTCAATGCAAGGCACATCCACCACAGGCACTGCCACGTAAGAGGAGGCACCCACCGGAGAATGAGCACACACACCGCCACCAGGGAGTAGGCCAGCAGTGTGCCAATTGACATGAGGTCCACCAGGTCCTTCAGGTCAAGCAGGAAGGCCATCACCGCTGCAACAAGGACATGCAGCATGAGCGTGGCTCCAGACCATCGCAGGGCCGAGCATGAGGTGGTAACCAGGAGCCTTACCTGCAAGGAGCCCCGAGGTGATAGTAGCTGACAGAGGGGTCTTCGTGCGGCTGTTGATGATGGAGAGGAACTTGAAGAGCAGCCCGTCCTCAGCCATGGCATAGATCACACGGGGCATGGGGAACATGGAGCCCAGCAAGCTGCCACAGGGAGAGATGTCTCAGAGCCTGCCAGGCAAACTGTCCACACCCACTACTCAGATGGGGATGGGACTGGCTCTTTGCTGGAAGCAAGACAGCAGCTGGACAGGGCAAACACCCAACCAAGCCAGGACACATGCTGCTGGTCCCCACGCAATGCCAGGCAGTGCCAGGGATGAAGCCAGTCCTACCTGGTGGAGAGGGCACAGAGTGAGCCGATGGCAACGGCATAGCGGGCAGGCTCCCAGTCCACAGCCTTAAAAGCTTCAGGCAGGGGGCTCTCCTTTTTCAGGAGGAAGTAAGGCACCATGAGGGTCAGGGCCGCAGAGACCCCAAAATAAGCCACAAAGCAGATGAGGAGGGACACAATGATGCCAATGGGGATCGAGTGCTGTGGGTTCCTGGCTTCCTCCCCTGTGCAGAGACAAGAGGCAGCGTCCATCCCCACCCCATGGCACAGCACAAGGCAGCTGGTCCCTGGGAACAAACTGCAGAAGGGACTTTCCATGGCAGCATGGAGCTGGGCAGCAGCAGACAGGGGCTGTGGGATAGGAGGGGTCCCCAGCCATGCTGCTGTGCTAGTAGAGCCTTCAGTGCTGCCAACAGCGGAGGCACATGGACGCAGCCCTGCTTCCAAGCATGTGGCTGCCTAGCAGCTGGGCTTGCAGCCCCATGCCATACGGGCCCTCTGACCCAACCAGCAGATCCCACTCCCCTCAGAGCCTGCTGAATGTGGATCTTCTATATGCATGGGCACAGCAGTGCAGCCACCACACCCTCTGCCCTTTGGCCTTTGAAAAGGCGTGCTTTCCCACTGCACCACACTCTCTGGCAAGGGGTTCAGCAGCTGTCATAGGAGGAAAGGAGGCAGCTGCCAGACAGCCCCTGGGGGCAGGGAGGCACAGGCAGTGAGATCAGACAGAGCAGCCTGTACCAGCCACCCACTAAGTAGATTCCTGGGGGGATGAAAGGAATTTAAGAGGGCTCTCTGTGGTCCAGAGAGCAGTGGTTCTGCATGAACTCAGTCATTTAGAAAAACTTGAGTCTGGGAAATAACCGGATGGCACTAGAAATTCCCAGCACTGTCGCAGCCTCAAATCAGCAGTGGAAAGACTCCCCACTGTGCCAGGAGCTGACTGTGTGGTCAGGGTGCAGTCCAGCTCCCACTGTGCAGTTCAGGGAGACCCTTTTCCTGGGGCAGGGCAGGCTGTGAGCACTTTTGTGCTGTTCCAGATGGGGACAGAGCTGCCATGAGGAAACCTTCCAGAAGTAGTGGGATGGGCTGTTTCCCACACCACAAAGTATCCTCCCCAGAGGGTCCCAGCCAGCCACCAGCTGCACTGGGGAAATGCCCACATCACTCTCATCCAAGGTGGTACCTGTGGTGGCAATGCAGTCAAAGCCCACGAAGGCATAGAAACAGGTGGCAGCACCAGTCAGAATCCCTTCCAGACCAAAGGGGACAAACCCACCAGAGCCAAAGGCTTTTTTCCTGGAAAGGAGGGAGGAGAGCAGCTGCTGTGGGGTGCATGGACAGTGGGGCTAGTGCCATCCCTGTACCAGACCCTGGCCTGACACAGTTGCTCTCCTTACCTGTCATCCAGCAGCTCCGGGTGTGAGCGGTTGATGTAGTCCTCCTCCGAGAGCTGCCAGTTCTTGATGTCTCCCTTCACAAAGCCAGCAATGATGACAAAGCCCAGCACCACCAGGTTCACTGCTGTGAAGATTTTGTTCACAAGTGCAGATTCACTGACGCCAAAGGCCAGCAGTGCTGCGAGGATGGAAGGGATGAGTGGGGACCCTCCAGGCTTCCACGCCACCACCCACAGTGCCATGGAGCTGCTCCTACACACTCACCGGTGAGCAGCCCAGTCAGGATGAGGGCAAAGAAGTCTGGATGCTCAGCCAGCACCCCTGGCAGGTGCACCATGGTCTTGTTCATGAAGAAGGTGGAGATGTGGTTGCCAATTATGTTGTCAAATGCTGCACTCCAGGCTCGAGCTACACTGGCTGTGCCTGGTCAATGGCAAATTTATGCATCAGTCCAAGCCCAGGGCAGAGTAACATCAGCCACCCCCACTCCAGCACCCACCTCCCTGATGATCCCACCCCATAACCTGCTCCCAGAGTACCACACTCTGCCCCAAAAACTCCCACACATTGCCAGAGCCACGCTGCAAGGATCCTGGGCACACATGCCAGCATCCTGCTCAATCCCATACCTATTACGTAGGAGAGGATGAGGTTCCAGCCAGTTGTGAAAGCCCAGATCTCTCCAACAGTGACGTAGCTGTAGAGGTAGGCAGAGCCAGTCTTGGGGACACGGGCCCCAAACTCTGCATAGCAAAGTCCAGCAAGTACTGATGACAGAGCAGCCACCAGGAAGCAGAGAACAATGGACGGACCAGCCATCTCTTTGGCCACCTCCCCAGCCAGCACGTACACACCAGCCCCCAGCGTGCTGCCCACCCCCAGGGCTATGAGGTCCAGCGTGGAGAGGCAGCGAGCGAAACGTGTGTCCTCAGAGCTCAGATCCACCATGCGTCGGCGGATCAGCTTTTTCCCAACACTGGTCACTTTTCCCCTGAACATCTTGTCCCTCAGATGCTGGTTCTCAACTGCTCAAAATCCCTGCAAGAGAAGGCACCATAGGAGTGTGAAGCTCAGTGTCCTGCAGGCAGCAGAACCCACAATGTGGGGAGCAGGGCAGGCCTGCTCCCAGGCAACCTGTCAGCATCAAGTTTTCACCACACTGGTGGGGCAGAGACCATGGTAGCTCCCTCCAGGGCACCATGTGACTGCATATATCCAACTTATTCAGCCCCTACACTAGGTGAGTGAGCCAGGGATCAACACAGCAAGTCCATGGTGGGAAATAGACTCATTGCACAAGCCATGTGTGGTCCCCACCACAGGGCCCCTGGGCATTGCCCACTGTTTCCCAGCAACTGCCCACTGATTTGGCAGCCTGGAGATCCCTCAGACCAAACAGGACTGCTGGCACATGCCTCCAGCCTGGCACATGTATGTGCACAGCAGCAATGGCACAGAAACAAAGCATTCCTCCAGCAGAGGATTTAGCAGCATGAGCTGACTCACTGGGATGAGGCCATTCCTCCTTTGGTCCCAGCATCTGCACTACACCGTCAGCATGTACGTGTGGCCAGACACACAGTGCAGGTCCACTGTGCACATTCCTCCTGTGCCAATAGCACTTGCCAAGCAGCCCGCATGCCTTGCAGGTTCCTTAATCACCCTTAACATGCAGCAGCACCACTCCTTTTGCTCACAGCAGCCACCCATCCCCCATAAGCTCTGGGAGATGAGCACCCTGTGAAGCAGGCAGCTGGCACAGGGTGAGAGGAGCTGCAAGAGAAGTGTCTCCCAGTGCCCACAGCCACAGCTGGCACCCCATGCCCAGCACTGGACCATCCGCTCACCAGCACCTTCTCCCTGCTGGCTGCTCCCTTCATTGGGAAATGAAACACGTTCCAGCTAGGGCAGCATCAACACCATGCTCATATGATTCAGTATAAGTATACATGAGGATAACTCTGTGGCCTTTTTCCACTGAGGGGGATTACCAAGGTTGCAGTGGCAGTCACCAGCTTGGCTGCTTCCCCATAACCATCAAACCAGCCCATTTCTGGAGAAACCTCCCACTGAACTGATACGTGCCATGTTCAGCCTTTGCCCAAGGAGCTGGTCCAGCCCAGGTCAACCTCTGACAGGTTTCAAGGGAACAAGTGCCCCAGCACTGGCACCCTCCCCAGTCACTTCCCAGACAGCTCTGGCTACCTTCCCCAGCACTGCTTGATTCCTCCAAGGAGTTCTGATGTGTGACACGAGCTCTGTAAACTGCAAGCACGGGGCTAGCAGCAGAAATATGCTCAACCCTGATTCCCAGAGAATTGCAGAAAAAAATCACAAGAAGTGCCAAGGAAGAAGATGTGGAACATTCTACCTAACACTCACGGAGCCTGATACACAGGGATTTGCCGTGCCTGGTGAAAGGAAGAGGTTAAGCACCCAGACGATCACCAGCACCCGTCAGAGCCGGCCTAAGGAAAGCTCAGGTGGGTCGGCTGGCCCAGGAAGGCTCACCCCACGGCTGGAGAGCTGTTTCGCCAAAAGCCATGCTGTCAAGCTGGTGTCTGAGATGGAAAGCATGCAGAGAGCTACAGGCGGGCAGAGAAAAGTAGAAGCAACGTGTTGGGCGACAGCTCCCGCCGGTAGGATCGTCCCGCTGGCCACTGCATCCCGGTACCCACCATATCCCGCCGCGGCTCGAACAGGTGCTGTCTCCAGGCACCATTCGGGATCCTCACCCCAGCCCCCGCGGGGACATCTCCAGCCCCGGGGAGCTGCCAGACACACTCCGTCCCGCCCGTGAGCCCGGTTCTGCCCCGGGAACGGCGAGACAAGAACGGAGCACCGCGGCGCTTCCCAGCCGCCGTCCCGCAGTGGCCCCACGTGCGGGCGGCGGCTGATGCAAGCGCAGCACCAGTTCCCCAGGCCCCGCCCGGCCCTGTGGCGGCGCCCGGCACGACTCACCCGCAGCGCGGCTAGGCTCGGCTCGGTGCAGCTCGATTCGGCGCAGCTCGATTCGGCTTGCTCTGGTACGGTGTCGTTCAGTTCCGCTCCGTTCGTACCGGGGCTGCTGCCGCCGCCGCGGGAGTTGAAGGGCGTACCAGCTCCGCCCGCTGGATGCTGGATCAGGCGCACCGCCCAGAGTTGAGCCCCGGAAACAAGCACCGACACTCGCCTCTCCCCCGGGAGGCCCTCCCCACTCTCCCCCAGACCCTTCCCGTCGCCCGAGGTGAAGTGACAGGCGAGCGGGACCAAGCCCCGAGGCCGGTGCGGGGAAGCCCGTCGTCTTCCAGCCCCACCCGTGCCCGATTCCCCGTGTCCTGCCACCCTGTCGTCCCTCAGGTCACAGATTTTAAAAAGATCTAAATTCAGTCTCTCTGCAAGGCTTCTCTACCTTTGAAGGAGTCCACAACTTCTAGTTTAGTATCATCAGCAAACTTACTTAAGGTCCATTCTATTCTTATATCCAGATACTTTATAAGAACAGTAAAGATCACTGGCCCTAAAAATGAGCCTTGGGGAACCCCACTGGTAACTGACCACCAATCTGATGTAACCCCATTTACTATAACCCTTCGAGCCTAACCCATCAGCCAAGTGCTTACCCATCATATTATGGACTTGTCTAGCGGTGTGCAGGATGGTTTATCCAGAAGGACACTGTGAGAGACATCATCAAAAGCTTTGCTAAAATGAAAAAAAAAAAAAAAAAAATAAAAATCTAAACATCTACTGGATTGCCTTGGTCAACCAGATAGGTGATCTTGTCATAAAAGGAAATTACATTTGTGAAACAACTTTGCCTTCATGAACTTGTGTTGCCCAATGACTGAATCAATGACTGCATTGTCTCTCAAGTGGTTTTCCCTAAGTCCAGAATACTAACTCTCCAAAATTTTACAAGGCACTGAAGTGAGACAAACAGGTCTGTAAATACCAAGGTCTTTCTTCTTACCCTTCTTGAAAACGAGGACAGTATTTAACAGCTTTCAGTTGTCTGGGAAGTCTCCAGATTCTCGAGATCACTGAAAAATAATGGAGAGAGGTCCCATAGTGACATTGGCCAGCTGTTTCAGTACCCTGGGCCCCACAGACTTACGTGCATCCATCCAGCTGAAACAGCAAGTTTCAAACAAGTTCAAGTTCAGCTGCAAGTTTATCATCCTGCCAGTCATGATCTTCCAACACAGGGCTCCAAGGATTCCAGAACCCATCATCAGTATTGAAGACAGAGACAAAGAAGGCATTAAATGTTTATCTGCATTGCTATTTGTGGGGTGACTGACCTCATCAAGCAAAAGACCAATGTTACCCCTGATTCTCCTTTTGCTATTGATGCATTTTTAAAAGCCCTTTCTGTGGCCCTTAGTCCTGGCCAGCTTGAACTTTAATGAGCTTTGGCCACACTTATTTCCTCCCTGCAATGGCAAACAGCATCACTGACATCCTCCTTGCCACTTGTGCTTTCTTCCATTGTCCATAAACTTCTCATTTCCACCTAAGCTCTAAAAGAAGATCCCTGCTCAGCCAAGCTGGTCTTCTGCCCCCTTTATTTGACTTCTGACGCTTTGAAATTGCCTGCTCCTACACTCTTAAGAGATGGCTCTCAAAAAGTGACCAGCATTTCTGGACTCCAATACCTTCAAAAGCAGATTCCTTGGTGACCTTACTAACTAGCTCCTTCAGCAGCCCAAGGTCTGCTCTCCCTACACCAGGGTCAAAGTATCCCACCTGGAAGCACCAGGTTTGTCCAGAAAGGCTTCTGCAGAGCCATGCTGTACCTCCATCCACCAGCACCAAACTCCTCCACACAGCAGACTTCATGTCTCTGGCTGAGCAGAAGCAGCCACAGCTGGACCTTTCTGTTCAACCCTTTGGAGAACAGTGGGCAGCACCGGGCATTGGCCCAATCTCAGTAGACAGCAAGAATCACTGATAAAGACACCTTTATTTGAAATACAAGGGGTTAAAAAGATCATTCATTCAAGAGCTCCACAGCTATCACTTGGCTTATCAGCATGGATGGATGGACAAGTGGCTGTACTGAGTCTGTCCCCATGTGCCAGCTGTCAGTCTCTCTCCAAGTCACCACTCTCTTCCACTGCTGCATCTTCTGGACAGACTCCTAGGGAGCAACATCAGGATTAAAGCACTGCTGCTCCTGGCATGCAGCACCTGCCCTATGGAGAAGGTCACAGACTGTGTCCCTTCTACCAGTTACATCAGCAAGGGAGCACCAGCGCATCCCTGCAATCTTACCAGGGGCAAGGGTTCACACCAGTGAAGGAACATACCTGGAGCTCTGAGCTGAGCCTGTAAGGAGGAGATCATCTGGCAATAGGCTTCACACTGCTCAGTCTTGTCAGCTGCAGGCAGGAGTTAAGTAAATGAGTACTCAACCCATCCTGAACACCTCAGACCTCTGGAGTGGCAGTTGGAATCCTGCTCTACCCCTGAACAAGAAGCCAGCCTCATCCCCACGAAGCTGCAGGCATGGACTCCAGGTACAAGCACAGGAAGAGTCATCTAGATTGCAGGTGTCCTGCAGTCCCCAAACCCACAAGCTCCACGTACCAAGCTCACACTTCACTTGCTGCAACTCATTCTTTACATGCTTCAGCTCCTGGATCAGCAGATCACCTGCAGACTGGCAGGGGGAGGGTGTAAGTAGGATGCATGGGCAGTGACGCAAAGCCTGGTGCCAGCACAGACTTCCCCATGAAGGAGCATCTCTGCAGGCAGCACACACACCCCAGCAGTTCTTGGGCTTGGGGAGCCCTGCTCACACCCCTCACCATGTCAGAGGAAGGCTCCATTTTGACATCAACCTTTGCTTCAGGATTTGCTTCAGGAGCCCAGCACTATTGCAGTGCAGTGCAGCCCAACCAACATCCCAAGCCTAGCACCTGCACAACCACTGACAGGGTGTGTTCATCGCAACAGCAGTGCCCAGTAAAGAAGCTACTGCTAACTCATTGGCAAGCGACTACCAGCACCCATGGGTCACAAGGATCACTTTGACAGGCTACAGTCACATAGTGAAGAGCCCTAAAACTGATAACAAATGCACAGATTTTGCAGGTAGGAGACTTCACACCTTAGAGCTTCACCTTGTTGCAGGCTCTGCTCAGTCTATCCTGGGGACATTTCACAGTAAGAGTGACATTGCAAGCCACAGGAGATGTGCATCTTTCAAAATCCCCTTAAAAAAATTAAATGGACAGAAGCCTGCAGTCCCCTGAGGACCACAGAGGAGGTAAAGCCATGCAGCAAATGCACAAGGTCTTGTGTAAACCCAAGAGAAAGGCTAAGCCTGCTCACATGCCAGCCCAGATAGTGGCAGCCCCATGTCTCATCACATCCCATGTTTGGCATAGCTGGCCACCAGCTGAATGGTGCTAGGACACAGTTGGCTCTTACCTGCTCAGCAGGGACTGCATCCTCACACCCTCGAGTTGGGGCAGGGGCCAACTCACTGGAAAAAGAGGACCCTGTGCACACAAAAGTACTGTCAGCTTTACCTGTGAAGAGATGTGTTGCCACTAGAAACATAACTGCCATCCCCAGTCCGTCTTCAGCCAGGCCACAGAGCTGCTTCAAACCAGAGGCAAAACCTGTCCAAGAAAGCCAGAGGTCTTCAAGGCCCTCCAACCCAGCTGCAGAGCACCCTGCCTGCAGAGCAGACTGAAGCACCTCTGGGCACACCTGTTCAGTGAGGACCCTGCTGAGGAATGGCACTGCCCAACAAGCAGTTGCCCATGCTACCCCATGCTCACCCCAACACAAGATGAAAATCCACTAGAGCTCAATGCAGAAACATAGACTCTCATCATGGTACACTCACAAGGTGCTTGGTTTTCAGCAGGCCTTTGGCAGTCAGGAGCCAAGCAAGCTCCGGAGGGGCTCCTCTCTACAGAGGAGCACGATCCAGCTCTGCATTTCTGCATGGGATTACAGCTCCATACTGGTCACCTGCTCCCAAGACACTCCCTGCTGCAACCAGACGTTCTTTGCTCTCACCATTTTCCTTCAGCTCTTGGGTTCTATTGCACATAAGCTCCTGCACGATCAATCCTAAAATGGTGTCCAGAAACTAAAAGCAAAGAGCATCAACCCCTGCCCTACCAGCAACATGCACTGACTAGGGCCACTCCCTGTCCTACAGATGAGCTAGAACACCAGACTTGTTCAGTCTTTTTGCTGGGTGCCTCTCCAGGGAAAGGGACTTCACCTAGACTTACTGCTCCGTGTTACATTTCCTCTCCACTGAGCCCAAGGACATTCTGCCCCCTCCTGTCCTTTCCCTGAGATCAGCCTTGACTCTGCAACCAAGACCTGAATGTTCTCCCCAGGGCAGAAGCTTTTCCATCCCATGACACCAAAGCCTTTGGGGCATCTACCCAGATTCACCCTTACCGAGGCAAAAGCGCTTGGGGGAAGCCACTTTTTCCTAGCAGTCAGGAGCAAGAAGCCACAGTATGAACTGCTGTAGAGAGCTTCCAGGAGGACTGTCTGCAACCTCCAACCTTGACAGCAGCTATAGTGGACAAATATTAGGCACAGAAGCTGCCAATCCAAAGCAGCTACACCACACCTTTCCTAGGGCAGCCCAGGGCTCAGACAGTCTGCCTGCCCCAGGCCCATGGGTGTGAGCACCCCCATGACCCCAAAAGAGCATAGGGTGAGGGCTCTAAACCAACAGGCTGCTAGCCCACATTTATGGAAGACCAGACAGTGCTAATACGGCACTTGGGGCATGAATGCATTTCCTGGGCTTCCCACCTGTGTCACTTCAAGGTACTCCTTACTCCCCGCCCTCTGTCCCTGTCCCGTGCTACAGCCCAGGCCTTCCTCCTTCTCCCTTCTGGCTGCAGCATCAGTTCCCTCCAAGCTTCCCTGCTTTGTGTGAGACAACTGACAGATGCAGAATTACTTTCCATCTCTGTTTCCCGGGGGATGGGTTTGGGAATTGTGGAAGGTTGTGCCACCATCAAAGCCCTACTGGGATGCTGAAGCCTGGACTTGGCAGCTGGCATCAGCTTCAACTTGGTACCTGAGGGGAAAAAGAAAACGGGGGGTTTGCAGCCTCGGGTACGCGGTTGCTGTGCTGGGGCTCTCTCCAGGGACTCAGCTCACCTGGGAACTGGGGGAGCCTCGTTCCCGGAGCACTGAGCCCCCCTTCCGGCCTTAAGGAGCTCCAGACCCTGAGACGCCTGTGCCTGAGAGTCTGAAAGCCTGCCGCTGCCGCGGCCCGGGGAGCAGGCGGGGATGCCGAGGCGGCCCGCGGGGCCCGTCCCGCTGCAGGGGAACTGTCCGGCACCGCGCCGTGCTGCCTTAAGCGACGGTGCTTGCGGACGCGGGAGGCGAGAGCCGGGCCGCGCTGTGCTGGGGCAAGAGCCGGCAGCTGACTGCAGGAGGCTCCGGGGCTCCCCGCCGGCCGGGCGCGGGGGTGCCTTGCAGCCACTTGTGCTCGGACGGTCGGCGAGCACGGCACTGTCCCCGAGGCCTCCTCATCGCGGGGCGGCGAGGCGCTCTCGTAGAGGTGACGGGCCCGGCAGCGTCGGGCCACAGGGCGCTGCCCCCTCCTGAGCCCGGCGAGGGCTGTGACGCAGCGTTGGCGCCAAGGCGCAGGCGGGTGGCGATGGCGCGGCACTCCTCCTCGAAGAAACTCAGGTAGAGTGGGGAAAGCGGCAAGCCCGGATCGTCTACGTGCCGCAACAGGTCGGGCCAGCCCGGCGAGCCAGAGACCGACGGCGGCTGCATGGGCTGCGACATCCCGCCTCAGTGCCGCCACCAACCACTCCCACCTCACCGCCGCAGCGCCTCCTGCCGCTGGGGAGGTCCACCTGCGCCCCTCTCGCCTCCACGCAGCGACCCCTGCCGCTTGGGAGGTCCACCCGCGCCCCTCTCGCCTCCGCGCAGCGGCCCCTGCCGGTGGAGATGCGCGCCCACTCACCCCGTCCGTGCCCACTCCTGGCGCTTCCCCCGCCCCAGTAGCCCCGAGGATGAGGCACAGACTCGGCTTCACAGTGGTTTAATGCGAACGGAACCGGGACGTTACACTGGACAGGGTGGAGACAGCTGGGTGGATAGCAGCCCCGCGGTAGGTCAGGAAGGAGGAAAGGGCTGCCCCAAGTGGCGGCCAGCAGTGACGCCGCAACACGGACTGAGCCTGTGGCAGGCACGGCCACCTCCACTGGCACCAGCCTCCATGCTGCCCCACAGCCTTCCCTGGACCGAGCCAGCCCCTGGAGCAGTTCCCTCCCGGCTTCATCGACTTCTCCTCAAGAGCCACCTCTTGCCCAGAAGCACCAGTTCCTCACCAGAACCCAGGAGACGTTAGGGAGGCCTTGGGGGACATGCTTGTCACGAATGGGAGAACAGTTACTGCAGGACTATGGTCCGAGAAAGGCTCAACTGCGCCACCATGAAGTGACCAAGCACTTAAAAAAACCAAACAGCCTTGACCTGAGGAGCCCCGAAGCTAGGGCCCAACCTCACTTATTGCAGCTGTAGCACCTGGAGGAGCCTCCAAAGGACAGTTCTGCTGCAGCAAGTCACAGCCTTGTTGTCCCTCTCAAGCTCTGACCACTTCTCTGACCAGTTTTGTAACCTTGTTTCCACACAAGTAACTGCCTAGCTCACTGCAGAACAGGGTAGAGCACACAGAAAGCCACTGTTAACTTCTCCTGCTTCATTAAGCAAATGTCTAAGCCAGGACTGACTTGACCATTTTCTGCCACCCCTTTCTGGAGAGGTGGCCTCACCCCAGTCCCCACTGCTGTGCTGCTTCTGTGGGAACCATCATGGCTGCACAGTACAACAGCTCCCACCAGCCCTCTCCTGTTCCTCCTCAACCAGATCCATCTCCTCCCCTCTACAGCTGGGGTGCAGGGTAAGGCCACCACAGCTTAGCTGAACAGGGCGCTCCTGGAAACACCACATCAGCTCATGGCAGAGCAAGCTGTGGCATTTTTTAAACCCTGGACCAAGGCATCGCAGCACATCACTGGTACAGACCAGGCTATCCAAGCTTCCACACACCCAACTGCCCATGCAGACCATCACAAGAGCACAAGTCATGGAAACCCCTCAAGCTGCCAGCAGCACATTAAAAAGGAGGGGGATTAACATGAATACACCAAACAGGTCTGTAGTGAAGGAGGCTTGAGAGCAGGGTTAGAGTAGGTCTTGGGTCTCAGTGCTTCCAGACAGTGAAGAATGGGGGTTTCATGCAGGGTGAATGGAGTGTATAAGACACCAAGACACCCAGGCACCTACTCACTGTTTTGGATAAGCCTTACTAAAATTCTAATACCTGATGTAATCATTGACCAACATGACAACTGCTATTCTTCAGAGTCTCCTGCAGAGATGCTTGGGGTTGCATGGACAGAGGACATCTCATACTTTCCTGTACAAGGAGAGAGACAGCTCCTACACCACAATGCCATAAGCAAGTTCCTGCTCCACACCTATTCACATCTGCCCCTAGGTGCAGGACAACACACTCACTTGCATAAATCTTCATACCTTTAGGCCAAGACCACAGCCGAGCAGAACAAGCTGCTGCCAGTTACAAAAGAGGAAAATACTGAACAAACTGGGAGGTTCAAGAGAGGAAAAGCTGGTTCAGAAAAGACAGATTTAGTGTAAAAATAAATGTCATTTTTGCAGGAGAGAGGGTGGAATGGAGGAAGACAGTGCCAGGTGCTCCTACTGGCGCACTTTCCCTGGGACGTAATTCCTATCAATAGTCTCCTCTTGCAGGAACATATGTAAGCAGCGCTCGTTCTGTGCCAGTGGGTGTCCAGCAATTCTGGAAGAAAATCAGATGTGGAGGTTAGCACGGCTGCCACTGAGATCCCTACAGCTCTGCTCTCTGTTGGGGGTAAGGCAAACCGCCTTGCTAATGGGCAGCCAGCTCCAAGCACACCCATGCTGGGCTCATGCCAAGGTCACTGGATTGGTGTGCAACAAGGCCATCAAGAGGTGCTTGAGCACAGGGTGTTTCCTCCCACACCATGCCCTACATCAGGAACCATCCTGTCGGACGCAGCACAGCTAATATTTGCTTCACTCTCAGAAGAGAGCACTGAACACAACCCACACCTGAGGCAGAAAATGCTTTACGATTTCATTACCTGGCTGCAGGCACCATCCTTCAGCATGGCACCTGCATGCAGCAGATCAAGGCTCCTTCCCAGTCAGCCCACAGACTTCTGCTACTGGCAGTAGCCAGAAATGCAGCACACAGCAAACCCAGGACATTACACTTACTTGTTAATAAACTGTTCTAGTCCCTGTCTCCGCTCCTCAATGAAGGATTCCTCAAAGATGCCTTCATCTCCTCGGAAGGGAAGCTGTCGTTTCAAAGCTTTTCCAGGCAGAGGGGGCACTACAATCTGAAAGCACAAAATCACACTCTCAGCAGAATGGCCACCTGCAAGTGGATAACCTTTACCATTTGACACTCACCTCCAGCCCCATTATGTGGATAGAGATCAAGCCCCAACAGCTGCCCACCACCTCAGCCTCTCTTTTGGGCAGCTCAAGATTATTGCTACAAGCATCGACATATGTCCTGGTTTCAGGAATAGGCAGATCTGAGCCAGGCCTCACCTTACTGTCTCGTTCCAGCTCATTCTTCAGCCATTCAAAGTCACTGTATCGTCTCCTCACACACGACTCCTTCAATTTGAAGATTGGAAGGTTTGTCTGTAACAAAGTAGTTACTTTGCAGGTTGCTTTAGAAGCCAGGTAGTATTTCAACACATAGCTGAAACCTGAAGCTGTGTTTAGAAAACCAAGTCCCCTGAGGCATCAAGGGGGCAATGCCCAAGGAATCACAAGAACACCCAGCTTCTTTATTTAGGATAGAGCACAAGTACTGAAGTCCTTCAGAATCAAGCAAGCACTTGCCAGGCTATTCAGAGCCTGCCATTCTGGGCCCGCCCTCTCCCCCCCCCCCCTTAAGTGACTATTTCAGGAACACACCCCATCCCATGGGCACAAGATGAAACCAGGGCTCACAATACAGAGAAGGCTTATTTTTTTACCCTGAGTTCACTCCCATTTTGAAGTGACCTACAAAAGAACTTCACACCAGCCTAGAGAGGAAAAGAGCTTCTGACCTGACACTGGCATTTTCAGGGAAGAAGTAAGGGAGGAAATCTCGTCCCAGCAAGTGTTCAAGGCCAGACCTCATGCTATGATTTTCTCTCAGAAGAGACTGCCTACCCTAACAAGCAATCAGCTTATGTCACTGGAGGAATGAATGTGCAGCAATTTCCCACCCTTCTCCCCTACTGCTAGAATCTAGACTACTGTAAAGCTACAGTAACTTCACCTTTACCCTCTCAATGCAGCCTGAAACATTCAAGGAACTTAGGTAGCAAAACCCAGTGAGCAGCACCCAGGCAAACACGGGTATTGTGGCAACACGTTTCCTACAAGGTATTTGAAATAAAATTGCTTTCAAAGCATATCCACAGGAGTAAGTTTCAGTGTGACTAAGTCTCATCTGCACCTGCTAGGCACCCTTTGTCAGGCTGATAGAAACCAAGAATCAGAACAGAAAAAAAAAAAAGAAAACACCCAATTCTTCTGAAAGGCAGTGGAGACTTAGCAGTTAAATCATGCTACGAACAGAAGGCAACATTATCACTGTAACATAAGCTAAAATAGCTTGTTTTAGGCGAAGCTCAATTTTACTTCCTTCAGCTGTGAGATGCAAAGCTACAAAGAGATCTCCAGTTCAGCTTTGTTAAGACTCTGTGAAGAAAACCCTGCAAGAATTGCTCAGAATGCTATGCATACTTCTGCATCACCAGCTCTTTATGCAGTAAGCTGACTCAGAAGGGGTAGCTAGACTGCACTGTGAACAGGTCCAAAGATACTGCTAGTTAGCTTTCCTCCGTTGTCCGAGATAACCAGCAGCATACAGTCATGCCCTGCTCTGCAACCATCCTATGGTGCTCAAGTGCAAGGCCTGGGGCCCTAGAGAGGGGACAGGAGCAGGAGCCTGATGAGGGAGCACCCTCCCTCTGTTCTTGTGCATACCAGCCCTCAGTGAATCCCGAAGGTCCTCAGAAAATCAACCAACTGCGAGTACTCTGACCTTGAGCCCTGGACTGCCAGAGACCCGCAACCAACCTGCTAGGCCCTCCATCCCGGCATAGCCCGGCTTGCAGGACTGGGGCTCACCTCCTCAGCGCTGCAGATAGCTACGCGAGCCGCAGGACCTATGCCCGGGCTGCATGGAGCTGCCCTGACCTGGCTCCCTACGCACACACGGCCGCTCCTCGTCCCGATCGCGCAGACGGCCCTCGGCCAGAGAAGCAAGACCACTCTGGCCGCCCTATCCCGACCATCCCTTCCCAGGCCGTACCCCAAGCCACCAGGCAGCCCAGCCCCACCTGGGCCCACACGGGGCTCCACGGCCACGGCGGGCCCCGATGTTTGCTTGCCCCTCCCCCACCGCCCGCCCCGGGCCCGAAGGCCCCACGGGGACCGCACCCTCATCCGGAGCTCGTAGCTCGTGTATCTAGCACGGCCCATGCCCACGGTCTGTGGGTTGAAGATGTCGATCTCGAGGAAATTGCTGGGCGGCCCGTACGCGTCCGTCAGGTCCTGAGGCTTGGCATTCAAGCGGCGGGTATCAGCCACCGCCGCCTCCGACATGGTCGTGCCGCCACAGCCCCGCCCGGCCCGACCGCTGCCGCAGCCCGCCCCGCCCGCCACGACGTGACGTCATCCGCTCGCCGTCTGCAATAACACGGCGGGTATCCAGGGTTCGGGGTCTGTCAGCCACCGCCCCGCCCGCACACGCTAGCACCGTCGCCCCGCCGTTGCCTGAATAAGCGAAGCAGCTATTCAGGGCGCGGGGCACGTCACGGTGCGGCCCCGGAACCTGCACGTCGGGCTCGCTCTCGAAGCTGCCTTGTGTCGCCCCGAAACGGGCCCCCACGGGGCAGTGCAGAGGCTGGGGCTTAGTCGCCCGCACTGGTCTCTCTGGTCTGGAAACCGGGCGAGGAAGCAAAAGCGTGCATAGGAACTGCTCCATAGAGAGTGATGGGCGGGGCCAGACCCGCGCCCTGTACGGCCTGGGGAAGGGAGTTGGAGGGGAAGAGCCAGGGCCCCGGAACCTAGTTGCTGCGGTTCTAACGGAAGGACTGAGACCCGGGTATGGGCCTATTACGCCTTGCGCTGGGGCGTCCCGGAAACGGGTTCCCGTCCATGACGTGACAACGCGCGGGGGCAGCATTTCCGGGCCCGCACACCCCCGAGTCCCGCGGCACACGAGGCTTGTAGGCGGAGGAGCAGTTCCTTTCGGGGAGCTCCTGGCACGACGCCTGCCTGCGCGGGATCATCAGGCCTGCAGAGGGGGATAGGTTATGCAAGAGCGGCCGCCGCGGTGCCTGCTGGGAACTGTAGTTGCGCCGGCGCACCACCTGCCACGCTCGCCCTTCGGGACTCCGCCTGGCCTCCCCTCCCCTCCGGCGTGGGGAACACTGGGTACTGTAGGCCTTCGGCCGGACCGCGACACCTGCCGCCGCCCCGCCGTGACTACCGCTCCCGGCGTGCCCTCTGTGCGCAGGCGCAGGGCGCAGCGCTGCTCCCTGGTAAACACAGCGGCGCGGCGGCGGGCCCGGGTCTCACAAAGGGTTAGCGGGCTGGGCCGATGCGCGGTGGCGCGGTTCAGACTCAGTGGCGGCACTAGGACAGGCACTAATGGCAGAGGCAGGTGGTGCCGCCGAGGCGGCGCCAGATATCGACCCCGACTTCGAGCCGCAGAGCCGGCCGCGTTCCTGCACCTGGCCGCTGCCGCGGCCTGAGCTGTCGGCGGCGCCGGCGGAGGCGAGCAGCGCAGCGGGTGCGGCAGAGGAGGGCGCAGGCAGCGCGGCGGCGGGGCCCGGGCGGGCCGAGGGGGTGCGGGCGGGCGGCGCGGCGGCGCGGAAGGGCGGCTCCCGACGCAACGCCTGGGGCAACCAGTCTTATGCTGAGCTCATCAGCCAAGCTATCGAGAGCGCCCCCGAGAAGCGGCTCACGCTGGCGCAGATCTACGAGTGGATGGTCCGCTCCGTCCCCTACTTCAAGGACAAGGGTGACAGCAACAGCTCCGCCGGCTGGAAGGTGCGCGACGGGACGGGGCGGGAGGGGCGGGCCTGGCCTTCGGCGAGGAGCCCGCAGTGGTGTCGGTGCTGGGGTGTGCTGTACAGCCGGGTGAGGAGCGGCTGCCTGAGGCGTCTTCCCGCTTCCGAGCTGGCGTTGCCGCTTGCCCGGCCAGCCGTCCGCCCTGCCGCGCAGCCCCGTGCTTACCTGTTGCTGCTTGTCCCTAGCCGGGCTCAGTGCACTCTACGCTGGTACCAGTGTGTAATCCCTGCACTACAGCGTGGCGGCCTGGGGTTCTGGTCTACCAAAAGCCCTTTGGTTGGCACAAGCCTGTCCGCCAGTGAGTGCAGGGCAAGATCTCGGACCCAGCCCAACCTCTGGCTCTCTGCAGCTGGAGCAGAGAGGATTGGGCTTCTCTGGGTGGGTAGTTATAGCATAGCTATGTGAGGCTGCTTTTTGTGCCCTTAGTGTTTAGAAAGTTTTATCCAAAAGGAGAGAAGGTCAGTTAAAAGGCTGTAGGTAAGTTTCTGTACAGTACTGTGCTAAAGCTCGGTGAGATCTTGACAGGCTGGAGAGATGGGCCTATGCCATTGTCATGAAGTTCAACAAGGCCAAGTGCAAGGCCCTGCACCTGGGGCAGGGCAATCCCCAGCACAAATACACTCTGAATGACAAGTTATTTGAGAGCAGCCCTGCAGAAAAGAACTTGAGGGTGCTGGTTGATGAAGTGCTTAGCATAAGCTGGCAATGTATGCTGGCAGCCCAAAAAGCCAGACATATCCTGGGCCGCATCAAAAGATGCCTGGCCAGCAGGTCAAGAGATGTGATTCTGTCCCTCTACTCTGCTCTTGAGACCTCACCTGGAGTACTGCGTCTAGCTCTGGAGCCCCCAACACAAGAAGGACGTGTTGGAGCAGGTTTGGAGGAGGGCCACAAAGATGATCAGAGGGTTGGAGCACCTCTGCTATGAGGACAGGCTGAGGGAGTTTGGTCTGTTCATCCTGGAGAAGAGAAGGCTCTGGTGAGCCTTTATAGCATCTTTTCCAGTACCTGAAGGGCCTACAAGAAAACTGGGGAGGGACTTTTTATAAGGGCATGTGGTGATAGGATGAGGGATAATCGTTCTAAACTAGAGCAGGGTAGATTTAGATTAGACTTCAGGAAGAAGCTCTTTACTTTGAGGATGGTGAGGCACTGGAACAGGTTGCCTAGAGAGGTTGTGGACACCTCATCACTGGAAGTGGATCTAGGCTGGATAAGGCTCTTGAGCAACCTGGTCTAGTGGGAGGTGACACTGCCCATGGCAAGGGCATTTGAACTAGGTGATTTTTAAGGTGCCTTTCAACTCAAGCCATTCTATGAAATAACTGTTTAATTCTTGGCTTGAAAGAGGGTCCTTTTATAAAGGGTGCTACGTCCCAGAGCAGTGCCAGTGCTGCAGCCATGCGGGGACTGAGTATCTCTGCTGGATTTTGGGAAAGCAATATGCTGCTTCAGAGCCTCAACATTGTCTTCTCCTCTTGCTCTAGAAGTAGGCATGTGCAAAGTTCTATTAAAAGAGCTAAAGTCTCTTCTGTCCTCTGCAGGTGGCAGCCAGGTGTTCTCATTACTGTTAGTCAAAGCTCCAGCAAAGAGAAAGGGAGATGCGAGAGCTGGCTTGTGAAATAGTCCCTCGGGGCTGTTCTGATAGATTGCAGTGGATACCATGGTGACTGGAGTCTAAAGAGGGACCTATTGCAGACTGGAATTACACTTAATGCCACACTTTTGTTTGCAGTGTACCTCTCCATTTGTGGTGGTGTTTGGCAGTTCATCCGTTCTGCAGCAGTTTAAGCCAGTGTGGTTTGGGGCTTCTGTGACTCTAGCCATGTGTTCCTCTAGCTGTAAGTCAGCACAGAGAGTTAAGTTTGCCAAGAAAAAAAAAAGATAGCTTTTTCTGGTAGGTTAGCTGGCTCAGCTTTCTGAAGTGGCATACTATGTGGTTGCATGAGTGCAAATGTTTGCTTGAGAGAAGGTGGGAATGTATTGAGGAAGATGCAGCTGTTGCAGCTTAGGCTGACACAGACCGATAAAAAATTTTCACCTTTACCATTTACCTGTCTCACTGACAGTTCCTAGAGAATTTGTGTAGCTTGACTAAAACTGCTACTACTGGCTTCCCCCCCCCCCTTTTGTACAAGCTGAATCCTTCATACTAAGTTCTGATTTGGGACAGTGCTTGGGTGCATTTTCTTTTCAGAGGATTTGGTGGTTTCACTGGAAGATAGTTCTTGTTTCCTAGGGCTAGGCATGCTGTCCTAGTCTTGATCCTGCTGTGTGGAGTCGCATTATTTTTGGCAGACTTTTAATGGAACGGGTGCATTTTCTCTTCAGGAATGTTTGTGTCTGTTTAGCAGTAGTGCCTGAGACTGAAGTTCAGTGTGGCTTCTGAATGCATCTCCCAGGTATCATGGGGAAGGGGGAATATAGTTAAGTGTCCTTACAGAATGGATGCTAGAACAGGTATACTTTGGCTTGATTCAGTATAGCTGATTTTTGTTGTATTGATTCATGTGTAACAGGACCATCAGCCTTTGGTTTGCTCTGTGTTTTAGTCATGTATCACTTCAGGAAAACATACAGTCAGATTTAACTTGAAGAAAGGCAGAGATTAGAATTTGTGCACGAAATGGCAGTTGACATCTCTGCTTAGACACTTTTGGTATATCTGTTCTGTAATGACTTATCAGCGTGAAATTCATTCATACTTTTTCAGCCTGGGAATGGGCTAACCAGGCTGGCTTTAGTAGGTGAAAAGAACAGAAAGTTCTTGCCAAGAAGGATGAGGGAAAACAGAATGACAGTGGCCTGTCTTGTGATTACAGCAATTTAAAACCCTTCAGTTTAATCAGAAAACAAAGTACTATGATGAAGTACAGTTGAAATTGTTTAAATGTCAGGGGAAATTCTAATAAAAACTTGCATTCATTATATTTAAGATAAACTGAATAAACAAAATATGTCTCTTAAGTTGAGGAGTGGACCTGCCTGGTTTGGGTTGTTTTGGTTTATTTGTTGTTGTTGTTTTTTGGGTGTTTTGTGTTTTTTGTTAAGAGCTGTGAAGCTCTGCTTGCACTTTTTTAAATTTAATTTTATGAAAAAATCTTGATTTCTCTTAGCTTTATTGATTTCTTGTTGTTGGGCAGAATGAGTTTGAATAAAGGAAGTTAATGTGGAGCTGCTGCTAAATGCTGATGTAGCATTTTGATGCCTCCTAGAATTCTGGTATTTCTGTGTTTAGGCAGAGGCATACTGATAACTATATCCAATTTGTATGTAGTGCAGCTCTAATAGAGAATTTTAAATGGGAAGCATGTCTTTAAAACCTTTTAAAAATCTACTTTAGTTAATTAAAAAACCCCATAAACTCATTGTTGCTTCTTAATTACTTTACAGCTGCCCTACTCCACTATACAATTGGGGGAAATACAGCTGTTACAGACTGCCAGGGTGTAACCTCTGTGAATTCCAGAAAAATCTGTTTTTTCAAGGAAGGCAATGTTTGCTGTTCTTGAACCACATCAAGCACTTTGCAAAGGACAGATTTGCTGGGTGTGCAGTCTGTCATTTCCCTGAAGTAATTCAGCTGAAGTTAAGAATTAACCAGCCTGAAAGGCGGCAGTGTCCTTGCAGGACTATGGTGCTGTGCTTCTTTGTAATCCTTTCTTTGGCGCTCTGCAAGCTGCTCTGTGGATTAGAGGATAATTTCTTTTGGCTTTGAGATTACGCTGGGGATGAAGGCTTTGAGATGTTTGAAGTCCATAAGCCCTGCTGAAGTGGATTGTGCTGGTTACTGCATTTCTTGTATCTATGAGTATGAGCAAGTGTGACACAACCAGGAGCAATGTTAAGGACTAGTCTTTCTCAGACATTCTGTGTATTCTCCCAAAACTGTTGTCTTTCCCTTTGTAGAAACAGGATTAACTTTAATAAATGTCCTTTTAAGCATCCAAAGACACTTCACCGAAGCAAAAATCAAGTTTCCTGTGTGTACAATGTAAAAGGAAGAACAAATGATTCTGCTGTATTGCATTAGTTATAGGAGGTTGAAGTTGCACCTCCGCATTCTAGTACTTCATATTCACTTCAAATGTGTACGTGTATATACACATACATATGTGCATCAACTCAAGTAACTGTATTATGAATTAAATATTACCAAGCATTTTTGTCTGAAACAGAAGGTATCATCCATCTGGAAACTCATCTATTTATTAATCTTTAATACAGGGGGCAACATTTTATTTTAAACCTTTCCATTACATGCTTGTGTTATATGTGCATTGCCTGTAGTTGATATTAACTGTTGACCAGATGGATCAGCTGAGGTCTCAAGTGCTTCTTTGCATGTACCCTGTAATTCTGTCTATTGTGATAGTGACTGGCTTCCAGTGCCATAAGGCTGGCTCTAAAGGTTGCTGGCCTCTCTGAGCTGAGGGTATTTTACCTCCTAGTTGAGTGGGTACAGAGGTTCCTCACATTGGAGTAGCTGCTCATCCTGTGGCACTCTGAATCTCCTCCATGAAAGAGTAACAGGTGAAAAGACAAAAGCAAACTCTCCATCCATTTCTGCTCTTCTGTAACTGGTAGGTTCTGCCATGTTATCCTTCCACCCTGCAAATAAATACCGGTTTAGCGTATACAAAATTACCAAGACAAATGTTCACATAAAGATGAAAAGTTTACCATTCATTGGAGTGTTGACTGCTGTTGTCAGCTTTTGATTTTATTTTTTTCCTTCTGTAGTCAGATCTATGAAAAAGCAATGGTCAGTTCTTAAAATAGTTACATTAGCTGTTTGCTTATATCCATCTAGACTGTGCTGGAGTGTGCCTGTACTCTTGAAGATTTTTTTGGCTCAGACTTGTCAGAAACATAGCTTCTTAACATGGACAGGTAAGGGCCCAAATCACTATTAGGAGAACTTTCTTTAATTTCACAAAGAAGCCATTTATCTGAAAGGAACATCTGGTGGGAATGCTTTACACAGGTTTGCTTTTGACTATCGTTATTGAAAATTTCAAGATGATTATTTAAGACATTCAAAACATTTCCCAGTTTTTGCTCACTGAGACATAACTGACTTGACACAATAAAGCAAAAGAAAACCTAAACCTTAAACTCACATCTTAGCTCTGAGCAAAGTAGAATTCTGCCTGACCTTCAGCCTGTGAAAGTTTGTGCATACAGGAGGCTCAGTCTAGAGTACGTATCCTTCTCTGCTGCACTCAGTCATTGACCTCAGTCTGTGGAAAAAAAGGCAACTTTCTGTTGATCTTCCTGAGAAAGCCTGTGGTATTTACTCTTCAGTTCATGTTTCTGAAATTATACTATTTTCTCTTAAACCTTCTGACACCAAGAATGAAGAATTGTGCATTCTAAGTTGAATTGTAGTAGTAATGTTATTGCTGTCATCATTGCTTCTTAATTTGTCTAGTTAGTCTTTAGTGGTGTTGTAGCTACTGCTTTCTATAAAGTTGGGATTATTTTGCTTTCTTGGAAGTTTATGTCCTGCAGGGGGAGAGAGGGTCTGTTTGAATCCAGAGTAGCTGGGGGTGGAAACTGCTGGACTCTGGCCATTACCTTGTATGTCTCCAAAGTCATTCAGGCATTCATGTGGTTTTAGCGATGTGCTTAGTCCTGGCAGCAGGGAGATGTTCTCTGTCCCAGCTGTTGACAACTTAGCTGGGTTTTCTTGGGGGGAGGGGGGGGAATAATGAACAGAAGCTGAACAAGGGTTGTTCAGAGGCTGTACTGAAGAGTCTAGCATGGAAACTTGAGGAGCATGGCTTTTGTTCAACAGTCTTTTAACAGAATCTTTTACCTTTTCATCCTATTAGTCCTTTAATGGTCTGGCCACATCAAGCAATCTGGCTTAAGTGAGGGCCTGGTGAGGAGGGAGGAAGGCAGCTGGTCATGGCAGGGTGTTGTGGACAGAAGGATGGTGAAGTGCTGGGTGTGGAAAATGAGGCCAGTGGCAGTGCATAGGAAAAGTGTGGGGTCACCAGGTGTCCTCTTTTCCAGGTGGGACAAACCTTTTTGATGAAGTGGTCAAGTGTGGTGAAGGTCCGCTATCACAATGTATTGACATGATACATACTTAGCCTTTGCTAAAGTGACATTAGTAGCCTTTTCCCCCCGAACAAAGTGTAAAGCCCTGAATAAGTATGGAATTATGATTTTTTTTTTTCTTTTTTCATTAGAAGCCTTACAGAATGTAGCTGTCTTCCTGAAGAGTGTAGGAAAGTTCATCTTTTGGCAAAAGTCCATCTGCCCTATGCAATGCTAATTAAATTACCTGAAGATTTTGCTGCTACTTTTTTTCTGCTCCCTGACAGTTTGTTCTAAAATGCTGCTTTGCTGAAAAATTGGTCTTTGCAGCACAGCTTAATTTTCTGGGCAGTCCTCAGAAAAGACTGCTCCTGGGCTGCTGGTGTTACTTGTTCCAACAAGTTTCTTCTGCTCTATCTAATATTGAACAGCTTTTGTTATGTATCCCTGCCTGTCTTGGTAAAAGTTCCCTTGTTCTTTGCTTTTTAGAAAGCTAGGTTTTGTTGTTTGTGGGTTTGTTGTGTTGTGTGTGGTGTGGTGATTTTTGTTTGTTTGTTTGGTGGTGGGTTTTTTTTGTTTTTTTTTGTGTTTTTTTTTGTTTTTTTGTTTTTTTTTTGATTGATTGTTTTTCCTTCTGGGCTCCTAGTGAAAGATTTCAGGAAGGAAAATGTTCTTCCAGTAATACAGTTTCCCATCTGCTGAGCTTGGTGTCTGTGCTCATGTGTGCCTTCTGGAAGGGTATTACTTAGGTCCCTGGCTCTGGAGCAGTTGTTTACTTGCTGGAGTGTAATTTTGTGAAATCTCTGCAATGAATACCTTTTCCTGAAGCCTCCAGAGCCAAGTGTCCAAGTAAATGCCAAGACAGGCATTGACGAATGCAACAGGAGGGGCATTCTGACTTTGCAGCTTCCCAAGAATGACATGGCAAATGATAATTTGGCACGATTATATGCCTGGCTTTGGAACATGCCTCTGTGCTGGGATGTGACCATGTTCTTTGTATGCTGCTGAGGCAGCTGCAGAGATTACTCTTTCTGTTTGTTTGTTTGGGGTTTGGTTTTTTGTTTGTTTTGGGTTTTTTGTTTTGGTTTTGGGTTTTTGTTTGGATTTTGGGGTTTTTTTTTTTTTGTTTTTTGTTTGTTTGGTTTTTGTTTTGTTTTGTTTTCTTCTGGTTTGGTTGGTTTTTTAGGCATTCACTCTTAAGAAACTTTTTGTCAAGAAATCTGGTACCTCTGTGGTTTGCAAGTAGAAACTTGTCATCTTCTGGGAGAATGGCCCTGGTGCTAGGGAGCAGTGATTGAAAATCCAAGCAAATGATGGGGGCAAGCACAGAATTTTCAAGGATAGCTACTGTTTCTGGTGTCTTTCTAGGCATAGCTTGTGCTTGGCCCAGAGTGCCCTGCTAGCATAGATCATGCATCACTGTTGCATGCATGAGCTCTTCTGGGCAGGGTACAAGAGCCACTTCCTGCTCCTGTCATAACAGTGCTTACAAGAAAGTACATCACAGGATGGTTAAGCTTGTTTTAGTGTGAAGAACCTTAAAGTCTGAACAGACCATCCTGAATGGTCTTTCTTACTCCAAGTAAAACTTCTGTTTTATGATAGATAACTTCAGCCTTGCCAACAAAGCCTTTTAGTCCCCTAGAACAATCACTAGAAAGGCTGTCACTGTCCTGTGTGACACATTTATGCATTTTTCCATACTATTTTAGTGTCCAGAGGGCTGACCAGGTGGGATTGTTCCTTGGTTGTGCTACCAGCTCCCATGGCTAATTCCCCATACTGAGACAGAAGTACTGTTCAGTGCTGGGAAGAGTACATAACAGCACTGGTCCTGGGGTAGGCCTGGTACAATGATGAAGGGTGTTCCTTTCCTTTAAATAGCGCTAGGAGATTTTATCAAAGATGATCCTTTAATGTTGTGGTAACTGAGATTTAGGAAATGGTTTGTGTATGCTGCTAGCCACACTTCTCTGGCTAGTCCATATATCCTAGCTTGTACACACAGTGATTGGAACCGGTGAACGGTCCACCCTTCAGTGTACAATAAATGTCTCTAGCCAAACTTCTTTTTGTGTAACATCTGTCATTCATTTCAGAATGGTTTTGTCTGCATGTGGTTTACAGAATCATCTTTGATCTGTGATGGAGAAGAGACACACACTGGCTTTTTTTTCCACCTCAATACTTAACATACAGCCATAGGAACCTCTATAAGATAGCTGAATGAATAGCACTAACCACCCCTAACTAGTTGTTGAAGAGGTCCGTAAGGATTTGAAGGATTCTTGCTTGTGCGACTTCCTTCAGGTCATATTTTTATATGGTCAAAAGATGTTCCAGAGCCAAGACCTTGTGTGAACTGCAGGTGCTCAGACCAGCTGGGATCCTTCTGCATTGCTGAGATTAAACATCTAAAAAGTTAATGTCATCTGCATGTTTCTAGTTTGAGTTGCTTAACTTTGAGAAAGGCGGTATGTCAGGGTTGCCTGGGTGACTGAACTCTGTCATTTCCTCTCCTATTAGGTTTGTCATGGATTTTTTTTTTTTAGCATAATTGATTTGTCCTTCACTTTCTCAAAGAGATTTGAGCTTGTCCTCTGTATGCTAGGTGTATAAAATCATTCTAGCAGATGCATTCTTGCTGGAGAGCATGCAATGCAAATGTGAATCTCTTCTTCTGTCTTGGCAGCACCCAGGATAGTGTGTCAGTTCAGTTGTATTTTGAGTCTCTCTGGACTTGAATCTCCAGTTTGTAGGTGAGCTCAGTCATGCAGGTGTGTTACAGCTCTGTGTGCTGCAGTTGCAGTGGTGAGCTGCCTCACAGAGTGCAGGAGACGTGCAGAAGTGATCATTTAGGCATTGCAGTTTTGGCAGCAGTTAACACTTATGCAAGAAGTGTTTGTGTTTTTTCCCCTTCCTCCAGGCATGCTTTCTGTTCTCTTCCGTAGTTTTCTGTGCTTGACCCCCACAGTGTGGTAGTTCAAAAAAACAGCAGAGATAAGAGGTGGGAAATGTAATTTTCAACGAAGGATAGGACTGATTTTCAGTTGGTTTAGCTCATAGGGTCTCAGATTCTTGTGTTATGGAAGAAGGAGAGTTTGAAGATGAGGAAGGAAGGAGTGGAAGAACAATTACCTGTTTCTACAGCTATTAGCTGTTATGTCAGTTTAGTAGCAATGTGTACAATCACTTTGAGACTTTAATAAAAGGTACCAGGCTTCTCATATTCATGATCATGTGAATCATAGTCTTATTTTAAGCTGCTTTTCAGCCAAAAAAATAGAAAACTGGTTACTAAAATCGTCACAATAACCAAAGTGCTGCTAATTTTCTTGAGGTTTCATTGATACTGAAATGCTTGCACCAGTGCAGTGTGCTTTTGCTGATACAGGAATGAAAATCTGGCTATAGCTGTACATGAGAAGAAAACAGAATATTTAGCTAGTTGTGAAATTTTGAAATCCTGAACATAATGATTTAAAGTTCTGTTTTAGTAAACGGAGCCAAAAGATGAGTGTTATGAGACTCCAAATGCATACTGTGTCTACAAGTTGCTGGGTCATTCCTGACAGAACTGGACATTGCTGTGAGTTCACAGTTTACTTTTAGGAGCATAAATGAAGAATTGGTGGCAACTGAATGGTTCTTAGTCCTGCAGCAGTGTGCATTCACTTACCTGGGGAAAGGTGGGGGATTCTATGGAAATACATACAGCGGCTTTCCAGGAGACAGGCTACCAGTCTGAATTCCTCTGAGACTTGAAGGAAAAGAAAGCTTTATTTAGAGAAGATGCTAGGCAGAAATGTAGTGTAGCTATTACTGGGAACAACTCAAATAATAATACTATGTAAGAACATTCACTGATACATATTCCATCAAGCCCTGGCTCTGCAGTAACCCTTGCGGTGCTCTTTGAGTAAGCATGTATATATTCTTTGATACTCATGACAACAAGCAGCCGATCTTCTCCAAGTCCTCAACAGCCAAAAGTTAAAATAAAAGCTAACGCAGAAAGATTCTCTCATCTCCTTCCCTTCTCATGAAAACTTTGCAGATTGCCTGTATCATTTATCTGCTTTTTTTTAAGTGCTTTTGGTGAGGTGGCCAAAATTAGCCAAAAGGAAAAGGGTGGGGACAGGGAAATTAGCAGGCAGGAAAGAACTGTGTTCAGAGGTAGTGGGAAAGGATGATAGAACAGTTAACTTTTTTCAGAGTTGAGAGCATGCATGAAAGCTGAAGGCTGCTATATGCTTTTAATGTATTTGAAAAAGATCTTGCTCTTGGATTGCTGTTATGCTAGCAGCGTAACACCTTTTAATGATGTGCAGTTTGACCATCTGAACAAACTAAATGCAAATATCAAACAAATGTGTGACATAGTCCTCAAGGAGAGTTTATGGAGGATCTGCTCAAACAAATAGATTATTACTTGCTGGTTCTAAAATACCAGGGAGTTTTATCAGTTGCAGGATGAAAATTCAGTTTGGTGATGGTATACAGATGTTAGCTTACAGTTTCCACCAAAGCTAAACCAGAAGGTAGTTAGGAGACAAAAGGAATGTGTGTCTTGCCAAACGGAAAGATGGGAGGGGCTAAAATGGGCATTTACTCTGTGGGAGTGCGCTATCTGCTGAGTATCTTCCCCCATGAGAAATGCATACATAGGAAGGTGTACTGCTTCCTTGCAGAGTGGGGCTGGCAGGCTCCAGGATTAACAGGATGACTCTTGTTTCACAAAGTTTTTCCCTTGTGTCTCAGGTTTGGGGATGAAGATGGTAATGGGTTTACAGAATTAGAAGTATTTTGCCGTTTATCTTCACCCATTTTATTTGATTCACTGGTATGCCATGCTCAGATCCATCTGAAAGATAGCCATATAAAAACTAGAAACTTCAGACAGGCATATGCTGGCTAAAGGTGTTTGCAGAAGGTTGGTAGTAGTATTAGCTCAGATTTAGTTAGGGTTATTTTGAAGTTGCAAGCTGTATTTGGGAAATTGTTAACATGCTCTGTGGTATGCTTAGTTTTTACAGATTCTGTATGGTCTTGAAAAGTTCTTTTATGTTAGTATTTTGCTGGTTGGAAGCTGCTAGCTGGCATGGTACATTCACGCTTAGTACTGAAGTGACATATGGCACCGCTTGCTAGTGCTGACTAGCATGTTCAAGCAGCACTATCAGGTTTTTATGGGTATCTCTTTTGTTACTGCTTTCTTATCTGGATACTGTCTGAATGCACTTGTGTTTGTGAGGTTTCTAGCTGGGAGGTGTTTCAACTCTCAGGTTCTTTTGTGTTTGTGTTTTGTTTTTGGTTTTTTTTTGGTTTTTTTTTTTTTTTTTTTTTTTTTTTTTTGTTTGTTTGTTTGTTTGTTTGTTTTTTTTCAGAACTCTATTAGACATAACCTGTCTCTGCACAGCAAGTTTATTAAAGTCCATAATGAAGCCACAGGGAAGAGCTCTTGGTGGATGCTCAATCCTGAGGGTGGTAAAAGTGGAAAAGCACCAAGAAGAAGAGCTGCCTCCATGGACAACAGCAGCAAACTTGCAAAAGTCAGAGGTAAAGCATCTAAAAAGAAGCCTCCTCTCCAGTCTGCTCCAGAATCCACTGCTGACAGTCCTGGCTCCCAATTCCCTAAGTGGCCAGGGAGCCCATCATCAAGAAGCAATGAGGACTCTGAAGTGTGGAACACCTTCCGGCCTCGAACCAGTTCCAATGCAAGCACCATTAGTGCCAGACTTTCTCCTATACTGACGGAGCAGGATGACCTTCACAATGAAGAACTGCTTCCCTCTCTAGTGTACTCCAGTGCGTCCAGCAATGTTCCACCAACTGTGACTGAGGAGCTTGAGCTCATTGATGGGTTAAACTTGATGTCTTCCAGCTCATCTGTGTTATCTACCCAGCAATCTGCCTCAAGTGGTCAGATCCAGAGAGATTCCACCTTTACCTTGCAAAGCCCAAATGCAGCTGGTCAGACCACTACTTTTGGCAATTCGCTGTTTAACCCTGTTGATATCTCGCTGCAAAGTTCAGTCAGTCATTTTTCTGCCCCTCAGACCTTGGAAGCTCTTCTGAATCCCAGTTCTCCACCTCCAAGGGATGTAATGATGACTCAGGTGGATCCAGTTCTCCCACAGACTGGTAACAGGATGAGCAGCCGAACCCTTCTGCTTCTAGGTGGACAAGCCACCCAGAGTAAGATGAACTCAGGCAGTCCGCGAGGAAAGCCTACAGAGCAGCAGGCAGAACCAGGCGGTGCCAGTGTTTTGCCATCAACGCTTCCCATAGTAACATCTCCTCAAAGCACTACCAGCATCACCAGTTTGAAGGCTCCAGGTTCTACAACAACTGCCCAATCAGTCCAACTGGGCAGTCCACTGCTTCTTTCTTCTGCTAGCCCTGCTCCCTTGGGATTGAACCAGGATAGACTGCCCATTGACCTGGACATTGACATGTACATGGAGAACCTTGAATGTGATATGGATTACATAATCAACAGTGAACTCATGGATGGAGAAGGACTGGACTTTAATTTTGAACCCATTCTGTCTACTCCCAGCTATCCCAGCACCTCGCAGGCCTCCAACCATACCTGGGTACCAAGTTAACTTCAGTAGCACAAAAAGGTAGGTGTAGTAATGTAAAATGCTACAGCTCTATAGTGCAAACAGCCCTGTCTGGGATTGTCCCTCTGCCAAACTCTGCAGCAATTAAAGATACCCCTGGAAGTGCAGGTGGTCCCAGTAAAAAGCTTCTGGGAGAGCCATGTTCCCTTGCAGAAGAAGAAAAAGGTGTGTAAAGGTAGGTACATTTAACTTACCACATAGTAGACTCTTCTATGGAGTAGAGTAGCAACCTGAATGAAATGCCTGTTTCCTCTTGTTACCAAAGATGACTATGTTAAAGGACACTGGTCTCTGCCATGCAATATCTATAGCTCCGAAGTTGACATGAGACCATATTCTGATTCCATAAACAAAGACATGATCCTGTATATACAGAGCATTTGAACTGAGCCAGGCGCATACTGTGTTTCTATCCAGGTTATTATCCTTACAAAATTTTCTACTGTGTGTAGTTGCAATTTCTGTCTATTGTCACGACTGCCTGCTTTGCCCTGTGCACACTGTCACTACCAGGCATCAGACCATCTGCCTATACCTTATCTGGGATAATGTCTGTGAAGTCTGGTAAGCTGGTTCATCAGCATTAACAACTGAGTTGCTTTTATACCCATTGTTGGAATGGGAAATGGGAGTATGCAGTGTGGATGGGGATGGAAGGAGGAAGTCTGTATTAGTGCTATCCCATACACAGCAAAGCTGCTTCTTCCCTGATCTTTCATATTTGTACAAAAATGTCTAGAGTCAGTTTGTCAGCTATAGAACAAGACTTAAAAATATCTTTGAGGGCGTGACACCCTGATTTTAAGCTCTTTAACCACTGAGGCAGCTGAAGAGTTAGAGAAGTGGAGCTGAAGGCATACTTTGTACTTGGAGCTCAGTTATGTAACAGAAAATGGATAGTTACAGACTGGAGCATAGGTTGGATATTAGTTGAAAAAATAAAGCCTTGCCCAGAATATTTCTGGTTTAGGAGGCAGATATGGCATTTGTTAGTGTTGTAAATTCAACCTTTAATGCTATCCAGCTAAGCACACAGAAGTAAGAGCAAATTGTAGATGCTGCTTCAGTAGTGGGAAGCCCTCGAGCTTTAAAATGATGGAGACTGAATAAAATTATTATGTACTTGACTTTTATACTCTTTCCTAGGCACCTGGATAACTTGGAGGTAGTTTGGACTAGGTGACCTCTTGGAGACAGGTTTCAGGTGACTTTTTTTTTTTTTTCTGGTGATTTCTACTGCTGTTCAAGAAAACAGCAGTTTTCTGCTCTGCCCCAGTAGAGCCATTCTAGGCAAGTGTTGAGTCTAGACAAAGTGAAATGCTGTCCTTTGAGCAGGTGGTACTTAAACACTGTGAACATATTGATACACCACTATGTATTGACTTTTTAAGCACAATTTAACTGTCTCTTAATCCAAGTCCCACCACACTGTTTAGGATTCCATTTAATAGTTATGTTCTTCTGCTTGTACTTAAACAGATCTCTTTACTGTAGAGAGAGGGAGGATCACTCAAGCTTTTCTGATTTGTTATGAGGCTTTTTATAATATTGTGCATTTTTAACTGTCTTCTTGCTGAATTGCTGAGTGGCTGTCTTAAACTGAACATCCTAACTTCAGGCTGAATATGGAAACTCAGTTTTGATTTCAAAGACAGATTTGGTTGACAAAATATTGGCATCCTTCATCCATATTAGGACTATTTGCAAGTTAGTGACAGAGCCTGTTACCTTTTGAGCAGTGTTTCCACTGGGCATTGTTCTGAGCTTTTGTTTGTTTTGGTTTTGTTTTTTTCATGCCATATTAAAAAAACCCCTAGATTTGCTTTGTTCCATGCATAAAGTTGAAGTGATATTTTCCAGGTTTGTTTCCAGGCTGGACACATCCTGTAACAGGGGTCCTGTAACAGAAAGCATAGCTCCTGCACACCTCTCTGAACAATTCCTATCAGCAGTAATGGAGATGTTCTGTATACTTTGTTTCAAGCCTTTTATTCTGTCCTGAGATTGTTTGCTTTTTCTGACTTTTGCAAAGCTTTTCAGTTTTGCCTGTATCCTGGAATCCATGGAGTGGGATGAAGGGGAACTTCTTCTCCAAAGGCAAGCAAGTATTGTGTAAAATGCTGTGAAGAAAGAAGTGGGTCAGGTTTTGAAGAAAGAGAACAGGACACCTGTGGAGAGAAATAGGAGTGTTCTTGGAGGCCAGGAAGGACCCTGGGAAAAGAAGGCAGAGTATTTTCTCAAATTTACAAGTTCCAAAACCAAGTGAGCTGTGGACATCAGAGTCTCTTAGGTGGTCAGGATTGTGTCTTCTCTGAATCTGATACTGCAATAACAACTGTGAGTTGTTAGGTCTCTGGCAATCACTGTTCAGAGAAAGCATGGCTGCCACTATAAATGGTTCTGGTGTGCCAGGCTTTTTTCCTTTCATACCCTTCTATGAATGTGGTTTTTTTCCATGTTAAACTCAAATTGTCAAAAGCTAATTGATCACTAACCTAAAGCTGTCCTTCTGAGTAGTTAAGGTGGGCTTAACTTTTAGCTTTCTGGGTCAGTTACAGGTGTCAGGCCAAGCAAAATCTGTTCAATAAATGCCAGTGATCTCTTACTATGATTTGAACAGCTGGGGAAATACTTCACTTTGTAAGCAAGAGAAGATCTTTACAAGTAAGTACTTAGTCTCTCTGCAACAGTTGGGAGCACACAAGCTAGTTGATGTTACCCATCGTGCTCTAAGCTGACACGAATTCATTCATTCTTGCAAGTTGAATGCTAAAGAGCTTGACCACAACTTCACCAGGAGCCTTGGAACCCTGTGTCTCTTTACTTGGAGATAGAGATCAAACACTGAAACTCTGCCTCTGCCCAGCAGCAATACAACAACCACAAATCTAGCTATTAGCCACAGAGGAAGAAAGTCAGCATGTGAATACTTTCCTTGAATAGGAAAAAATAAAAAATCTACTATTTCTGCTGCTATTGTCTGGTAGCTGTGGCTCAGTTGTAAACCTGCAATTCATTGGTTAAGGCACTGTGTATGCAAGTCATAGAGTGTGACTTACAGGAGCCTTAGTGAGTAAGGTCATGGAGAAAAGTTAGCCACAGCTGGAATTAGGTTGTGACATGCAGGAGTTCAACCTCGAGCAACCATGCTTACCTACAGCACTTAATGCAAGCATTCCCATTCTGATCATGAGAAGTGTGGGTGGCCACCTGTCTGTCTCTGAGCAGCTCAGGGACTTTGAGCTTACTCTCTGCTTATGGTATGTATTTCTGTAAGCCAGTAGGAGGAATAGAATTGCTGTTTTTGTACAGTGCTATAGTTTTGTGCCTCATTGACAAGTATAAAGTCCATCCACTCTTCTGGTGGACATTAGTTAATGATCTTTAGTTGTTCAGTTAGATTCCCTACAGCTTCATAGCCTGGAGAACTCTTTATCCCTTGCCCAGCTTGGTCTGGACTCATGGTATTCTTGCTGTGCCCTGACTCCTTTTGGTCCATGTACTGTATTTTCGTCTACCAAAACATTAATAAACAAAACCCTCATCAACTTGGAGTTTTCCAACATAGCCTGTTGCTCTGGCTTCTGTTTTAAGTTACTGCCTTATTTAGGGCTGATTCCCTCTTGTAGCTTCTTTCCCTTTCAACAAGCTTATTTCATGTTCACTATTACTGAATGCAGCTCATAAGATGCCCTACATTTGTCTCACTATTCTGCCTTTTTCAAGTGGATCATAGCATTTGCACCATAGTTCTGTGTCAGTGTCTTAAGTCTCCTTAGGCCTATTCCAAGGCTTGCTTGAATAAGGTGTGGCAGAAGACTTGAGAAGGGACCTTTAGACTTGTGGGGAAATGAGGTATCTAGCAATGTTTAATTATTTGTAAGTAGATACAGAATTTCTTTGTGGGTGACCATAAGCACTTACAGTGTGTGATCTCTAAAAATCCCTTTAGTCTTTTCCCTACCAATTGAGACTTATTGCTTGTGAAGTATAATTTTCTTCTTCCTTGTTGCTTTTCTGCAATGCTTCTGGTATTAGCCAAGTCCTTTAAACTTCCTTATCTTGAAGAGCTTTGCTGGTGCCATCAGCTTACAGGAGGAGTGCTTACTTTTGACTTTAGTGCTTTTGTTTTGTGTTTCTGTCTCAATTGTATTCTAAGGATGCAACTGCTGAGCTCCAAGCTTCAACTTGACACTTCAGTGATCGAGATCTCCTGTGATCTGTTTGTTCCTTCCTGGAAGTTGGCATCCTTTGAGCAGCAGGGTCTGATTGATAGTAATTAGCTCCTTATCTATGCATCCAGGACTCCCACTGAAGCTGAGCTCTAACCATTCACTCTGTTTTTCTTCTTCCTAGTGTCCTTAAGGATTTGAACATTGGGTTCTGACTTCACTTCCCACCCCTGGCAGAGAAAGAATGGAGCATCTTGGATTTGGTTTCCCTGCACACCACATTTTGGGCAGAAGTGGCCTACCCACCTGGGAAGAAGGGGCAATCTGCATCTGGCTGCAACAGGAAGAGTTTAAAAATAATAATTCTGTTATGTGCCATGGCTCTTCCTACAAATGTGACCCTGAATTGGACCATCAGGAAAAAGCCTAGGCTGTACATGTCCAAAGAGGAGCCCTGGTAAAAACCTTGGCCAGAAGACTGCCAGGAAATAGCATTTTCCCATGTGAAGAGTTTGGTTTGCAGTGGCTATCTGAGCAGATAGCTCAGTGGCTATCTTCTCTCCGTTATGGCAGAAAGTCTCTCAGTGCCTCAGACTGGCAGAACGCTGGCTCTGCTCTCACTTGGCTTGCCCTCTGGGACAAAGTATTTGGACATTTTCTTTAAGCCACCAGACATGTACTTGGTATTCCACAGATCAGCAGAGGAATTGGAAGGATCTTGTTGGTGGAAGCCCTGTGGGAAAACGGTGTGCACTGTTTCAGGGGTTGGTTTCACTGTGCCCATCTCCAGAGCACCCATTGTCATTCTGCATGGAAGGGTGGTAATTGTGGTGTAGAAGGCTTCATCTTGCCCACCTGAGTGGAACAGGAGTATGTTATGTTTTTCACTGTGCCAGCTGAACCCCATTGAATCAGAAGCGTGTTTTCAGAAGTCCCTATGCTGTTCTCAGCACTTTCCTGTATACCAGGCTGCTGTAAAATAAGCACAGGTGCTAATAGCTGTTTCTGAGACGTAAAAACATCATTTTGGGTTTGTTTCTGATCAGTCACTACAGAGAAACGGAAAGCCTGAGTGTGGCCTTAACAGAGCCCTGGTTGCTTTTCAGAAGGGCTTTTTCTATAGATGAAATATTTTTTTACTAATCTGGGAACTTTCTACAGTGAATATGAAGCCAATGTTAAGTGTGTCCCCATTAGGCATATTAAGCATCTCTCCCTCTGAGAAGGTACCAGTGACAAACTTCTTTTTCAGAGCTGTATTAGGAACAAACGAATTTGATGTTTGATAATGTATATGATTGAGGGGCAAGAATTTGCAGGTCCCTGTGGTTTCAAACCACCTCGGGAAAGAGTTGTACATTATTGTAATCTATATGTAAAAGGAGCTGCAAATTATGTAGAAGCTTTTCTAAACCTTTTTAAATATATATTATATATTTTAATTGAAAACGAGATTATTGGATTAAAAAAACGCCACCACATTTGCTGCATCTGTCCCCTTGATACCAGATAACACTACAGTATGGGAGGGGACAGGCCTAAGGCATTTTGGGCCAAGAAGCTGAATATGTCATTGGGAAAATGGGAAGGACACCAGAGTAACTGGGGAATAGCTGCTTTTCTTGGAGCGGGCAGAAGGTGACTGTGTGGCACAGCATTCAGCCACAGCTACGCAGTCTCTTTCCTCAAGTGGGAGCTCCTGCCAAGCCAAGACCGTGATTTTAGGGAATGCTAATTATTAATAGCACACTCATCCTCAGCTAATCCTTTAAGTAGCTGAACTGCAGCCAATACATAGGACAAATTCCATAGTCTGCTAAAAAGGTGATGTGGACTGAATCATGCTAGATCTGCAGACACTCTGGATAGCCCTTATGGAGGGCACAACTAATTGTATTTGGTAGCTCACTTTTTGGTTTCCAAAGGCTTTTGTTTTCTTACTCATGTTTCTGCTACTGTTGGAAACTTGTAGGCACACCATTGGGGATGTGCCTGGGATCCTGACCTGTCTCTTTGTTCTTGCAGGACAGAAGCTAGGAGTCAAGAGGTTAGTTCAGAGCATTAGGTAGCATGTTCTTGTCACCTTTTTGATGTCTTCAGTGGCAGGATCTGTGGGAGACATTGTGCTTTCATGGTGTTCTGGTAGGCTTGGCCTGGCAGAAAGCCTCTCCAATCCTTTCTGAAGGTGGCAGTGACTGCTGTTCAAAAGGTTTGTATCATGCAGTGCAGTGGGTCATGTGGTTTTACCACCTTGTCTGCTCTGTTTTCAAGGGTTTCACTTGTTTTCATTTGAGTGGAGATTGGAACAGAAGTGGTTTTCCTAGTTACCTGCAACAAGGAGTCTTCACCAGTCTCATACTTTAGCATGCTCTGCCATCAGAGCCTTTGAATAGTTTGATGACCTTTTCTTTGAAGGCTGCCTTCCTGGCAGACCTCATGGTGATGTTTCATATTTACACCCAGTCTGCATGTCTGACCACTCTTTGTCGTAACAAACAAGGCAGATACTAAGCTGGGATCCCAGGTCTTGCAGACTTGAGTCATGGATTCACATTTTCACTGCAGTTAGTTCATTACACAAATGTATACCCTTTCTACCAACACCTGGCAGCATGTACCACACATAAGAATAAGCCATTCTGGGCTGCAGCTAATGTATCTAATGGGATTTGTGTTATTTGGCACATATGCCATTTGTCAGCTTGGGCTCTGAGGGGAAGCCTGTGCTTCACAGACCCCACCACCGGTATGTGGTCATGTTGTATGTGAACCTCTAGCTCACTTTTTTAATGAAAATAGAGCCTGAAGTAATAGGAAAGACAATATTAATAACCAGTGCTTCAGACCTGCAAATCCATGGTGAACTGTTTCTGGCCGGATTCGTCTACAGGGACAAAGTGCTGTCTTCGGGCTGTTCCAAGGTGTCCCCTAGGTGACAGCACTGGGGATCTGGCCTCATCTCTAGCTGCAGAGAGCCTGGCCCTGAGCACTTGGATAACACTCCGGGGAGATCTAACATCCTCAACCTGTTCCAGCTGAAGGAGCTGCAGCCCAGGTACACAAAGGCTCATCATGGTTGGTGCCCTACAGTGTGATTTCATAAGAGACCCTGTCTTTTTTTTAAGGAATAGAGCACAAGCACCTTTTGTTTTTTTTCTTAATATTCCCAGGCCAGACTCATGGGGAATCATCTGTCCAGGAGACAGTACTGTAGATAGGAATACCTCTGACAAGTCCTGCTGAAGCAGTGTACTGAAATTGATGTTTGTTTTGTGGCACTCCATGCAGGTGCTCTGTCTCCTTAACACAACCAGAGCTGGCAGTGGTTGAAGAAACCTGAGAGTGTTCTAGTGCTGAGGATGGTGTTTGAAAAAAACAGTGCGCTGAGAGTGCTCAATAAACCATGAATGTAATTTTGCAGGCACAGGCAGGCAAGTTAGCTTCTTGTTTGTCCATGCAGCTGGATAGCTTGGATCGTGGGCACAGAGGTAAGAGATTCAGAGAATTAAGGAGTTCTCCAGCCCCTTCTCAAATAACTTTTCATAAACTTTGAGCTTTTCTATCCTGGAGTATTTCCTCACAGGACACCAGAGACATTAAAGTTCCTAAACTGCTGCTTTCTGAAAGGCTATACCTGGCGCAGGGGGTTGCTTGCTACTTGTCCATTTTTTGTATGCCCAGAGCATTTGCTACTGACTGCTGCTGGGTTCACAATAATGTCTTGGTGTATCTTTGAGCATTAGCACCACAGGCCCCATGCTTGTGGGCTAGTTTTTGCCCTAATGAAGGATTGGGCTGGGATTTCAAGAGCAGCTGAGTTGGGTGGGAAGGGCACGGGGAATCTTGGCATGAAGCCTTACATTGCACTGTGTGTGTTTTCCTTGTCCACACTGAGCTCGGGTAACAAATTTATTAATCAACTGATTAACTTTAATGATTAAGAATCAACTGCCATCTTTAATAGTGTGAAGTCACCATGCAGCCCTGGGCCATGAAGGATTTGGGTCACTAGGCACATGGAGCCTAGCAGGAAGCAGATTTGTTGCTTTTATTTACACCTAGCTTTAGCAAATTGCTTGAGCCTCCTTTATAATTTAAGCATATTCTACAATACTCACAACTTCCTGTGAGTTCAGAATATTGAAAGCTTCTCAAAGTCCTTAATTTTCCTTGTTGGTGTGTTCAAAAACATGTCATCCCTTAACCTGTGCTGCTTTAAAAACAGTGGTCGAATCATCCTGGTCAGGGGATTGAAAGCAGTCAGAGCATTCCAGAACCCAAGTGTATTCATGAGGCTCATACCAGAAGCAATTAGCACTAATCAGCTTTTCCAAAGGAGATGCCTAGAAAGCTTTTATGTAGATCATAATTTGTTCATTTTCTTACTTAGTTGCTTATTTATAGACACACTCAAATGCTTCAGGGCTAGCCTTGCTCCAGGAATGAGAAACCTGTGTCTGGTGCCATGGGTAGGAGTGCCTCTGGGGGTGGTGTTCTGGACTGTCATAAAAAAAAGTGCAAGTTTAAACCCATTGTCAAAAACCCCACAACAAATCAATCAACTTCAGGACATGATCATGAACAAGGATAGTTTAGGATTTGTCTCAGTTGCATGTTTAATTAAAAACATGTTCTAATTAATGTGGGGAAAAGTAAGCAAGAGCCTGAAAGATCTATTCATGGGAAGGCTCAGTAGTGTGTAGTAACCCATTACTACAGTTGTTTGCCCTTCAAGAAAGTGATCCCCTCTCTTCAGTAGCCTGTGTTTCTCTCTGCACCCCAATGTCTGTAGTAAATGGAAAGCAATCTTTTAAGGATATAAAATACATCTAATATCATGGTGTGAAGCAGGGAGAAGAGGCAGCAGAAGCTGAAGGTGAAAGAACTGATGGTGTTGCATTTATGGTTCTCTAGCTAAGGTAGTGTTACAGTGTGGTAGAATGGGAGGTTTGCAGCTGATGCTGTGGTGCTCATTGTGGTGCTACCCCATGATGCCCCCTGAGGTGTATTGAGAGATTTGGCTACATAGAAGATGGGTCACTTCTGAAAGGAGCTTCATAAGGCAATGGGGTTGATTCTGTGAAATACTTCCAGCACAGCAAAAGTCTTCACCTGGTGCAATCCCAGAAGGGGTTTCTGCATTGCTACCACAGATGTTTGCTGCACCCAGGGCAGGCACCACTAGCTGATATAGCTTCCACTCTATTCCCTCTGCACTCTTTCATCTGTTGGTCACAGTATTTTTTTTTTTTTTTTTACATAATAAATCTCTGCTTTTGTTTGCTCTCTGTAGCAATGTAACTTCTGAACCATTACAGGCTCTTTGTTACCATCTGTGCTAGCAAGACTGTAGAATGTGCTAGACTAGGGGGGAATGTTTGACAAATAAAAACCTGTAATCCTCTGCTGTGTCTCATGCGGTTTGTTCTGTTTCCCTGGTGAGGACTGTTGGGGTTTTTTTCCTTGCCCTTGGCTCTTTTTCTCTGTCCTCACCTGTTAAGGTGAAATGCCCTTATTTGGCCAGAGGTGAGAGGGTTGCAGTGTGACAGTCTGCAAAGGTTCCAGTGTGCTCTGCAGTGTGTAGAGCCCCTTGGTACAGCTTCCCAGCACTGTAGGGCTTGGAAACCCCATGGTTCCCCATAAAACTGACCCTGGAGAGTTTTCAAGACTAGTGTAGAGTCATCTTAGCCCCTTCCTTCCTTTCCCTTTTGGACTGTAGTGCAGATGATGACTCCATTCATTTTATATAGCTATATTAGAAGATGTTTTGAGTATCAGCAACTCTACCACTTATCTCTAGGAATAGAGAGATGGATTTGCTGCTTACACTCTTCTTTCAGCCACCCAATCCACAAGCAGATGCTGACAATTAGGACAGATGAGCATGGGAGAGAGCTTTTATCTTTGATTACATATCCCAAATTCTCCATCAGGAAAAGGAAGCTTACTACAACTGGGGGGCATTTTTTATATTAGCAGACAATGGCTTGGAGCTGCCCATCAAAGGGGACATGAATGTCAGAGTGGAAGCCAGGAGACAGTCATTCCTTGGGACAACTCAGAGGTGGGCAAGAGGCCTCTTTGGGTGGGAAAAGGCTTCATCTAGGTAGTTGGAGTCATTCATTGACATAAGGCAAGTAGGAACGCAGATAATGAGCCACTCAAGTAGCTTGTGAGGAATGTGGTGGAGTCCATGAATCAAAACAGCATGTCTGCCTTCTTAAATCTGGGATGAGGCTGGAGAATGTGATGTTTTCTGTCCTTGAGGCGCTCCATGCCCCATAGCTCAGGAGAGGTCTTAGAGAAGATGAGACTGGTTAAGACCCTCAATCAGTTTGGAGTGTGGGCCAAGTAAGGAGATCAGAGAGAAATGTGACTACAGATTCCCCTGGCCTGGTTAGACACGTGGAGAGCAAGTCAGGGATGTTTTTAAAACTAATGAGAAAATGTCATTCATGAAATTGTACAGTATGTGTATGTCCAAAAAACTTGCATTTAAAGCCCTGGATACTCAATATTCAATAATATCTGATAAAGAATACCAGTGAAAAACAGTAGTGTCAAAATGGTTAATGGAAGTAGCTCCAGAAAGGATCGTAAAGGCTCCAGCTTCAAGATTTAAGCCAGTCTTCAAAAATGGGGGATTTAGAGGGCATCCTTGGGGGAACAGTCTGTCTCTCATCTGCTCCTTGGGCACTTCTTATTCCTTCCTGCAAGCATATGATGCTAGGTGCTGTTGGAGAAACAAAATGCCAAGGGTGGATTTTGCAGTTGCTGATCAGATCAGTGTGGATTCATTCAAAACTTGTCATAGAACAGAGGACTATGTGTTTCCCAGCCAGGAGCAGTAAACACTTTATGATTATTTGAACATTGCCCTGTGACACTTAAGCATTTCCAAGGAGAGCAAAGCAGAGTAGATGCTAGGCTGGGACATGGCTGCTTTGGCTCAGGGTTACTTTTGATGTGTGTGATACTGTTTGCAGTAGTCACCAGAGTCCTGCTGTGTTCCATCTTAACAGCTGTGTGGGTTCGGTGCACATTGTTTGCAGGAGGACAGCTTTTTTTTTGCAGTCAAAGATAAGGTAGCTATCTTCAGTTGTCAACATAAGCATTTTGGCCTATGGAGTAGTTGCTTGCAGAGCAGCAGTACTTGAAGCCAGTGAAAAATCTACAACAGCTTTTCTCCTCAGCTTAGTGCTGCTCTGGCCAGGAGGCCAGAGACCTGCTTTGCCCTGGTTGCTTGTTGGTTGATGAGCATCTCCTGTGCCACCAGTGATGGGACCATGTGTGAAAGCACAGCAGGGGAAGTCTGTTGCTTTGTTTTATGTGGGTTTTTTTTGTGGTGAAGTAGCTGGTGCATGGGGAAGGCAGGTTTTGGAAGGTAGAGATAGGGTCCACACTGCCTGCTTCAGAGCTGTCCTGGCAGGACAGTCTGTCCCCAGCTCCCATGTACTTTTTTTTTCCCATCCATCACTGTGGTTAGACCAGCAACTGTAGGCCTGGCTTTTAATGAGTGGGTTGTAGGTGCTGTGACAGTAACCATTGCTGCAACTTGCTATTCTCTGCAAGCTAGGACACACCATTCTTCCCACCACCCATCTTTGGGTCAGCTTGGCTGATAACAAAAGCAGCCCTAGCTGTACCTGGCAAAATGCATTTCTGCTACAGGCTGTTGCAAGAAACTCAGTGACTGCTTTGGACATTTGCCTGCATCCTCCTCTCAACCAGTCTAGGTAAGGTCACAGTGGCCTGGCTCCCACATGGGTGTACTGGAAATCCTGGAGGGTTCCTGCAGAGAAGAGGTACCTTGGACTCTGACAGCTCTCCTCCTTTCAGCTACCAAGCAATAGGAGTATCTTAGTCCAAACAGATGAAAGGTGCAGGGGGGACCAGGGCAAGGTCCCAAGCATTGAAATTGCCAGACTTGTGGCATGCCACATGGCTTAGAGGCATCTGCTTATCTTGAATGGTCTAGTGCCTGCACTGCCCTTCCCAGAAAGCCTCAAAGCCTGGGCCTCAGTTAGTGCAACAGCTTCCCAGCCTGGCTAGGCACAGAAGAGGAACAGGGAAGGTTTCAAAATCTAACTTGTAGTTACTGGTGGGGGTGTAGAACAGCCCTGAAGTGTCTGGTCAAGAAGACCTTTACAGGCTTCTCCAGTGACACAATCCACCATACTGAGTTATCTGCTACAAAAACTACTTGGGACAGGGGTCTGTACTGGGACCAGTGCCATTTAATATCTTCCATATTACATAGTGGGATCAAGTGTTTTGCAAATGACACCAAGCAGAGTGGTGCATTTGACACACCTAAGGGACAGGATGCCATTCAGAGGGACCTTGAGAAGTGGGCCTGTGTGAACCTCATGAGGTTCAACAAGGCCAAGTGCAAGATGGTGCACCTGAGTCAGGACAATCCCTGGTACAAGCTGGAGGATGAAGGGATTGCAAGCAGCCCTGTGGAGAAAGACTTGAGGGTGCTGGTGGGTGAAAAGCTGGACATGAGCTGGCAATGTAGATTTGCAGCCCAGAAGGCCAACCATACCCTATGTCATATCAAAAGAAGTGTGTCCAGGAGGTCAAGGGAGGTGATTCTGCCCCTCTGCTCCACTCTGGTGAGACCTCACCTGGAGTACTGTGTCCAGCTCTGGAACCCTCAGCACAAGAAAGACATGGACCTGTTTGAGCAGGTCCAGAGGAGGGTCACAGAAACACCTGGAATGCCTCTCCTGTGAAGAAAGGCTGATAGAGTTGGGGTTCAGCCCATAGAGAAGGCTCCAGAGAGACCTTACTGTGGCCTTTTAGTATTTAAATGGGGCCTATAAGAAAGATGAGGACAATTTTTATCAGGGCTTGTTGCTACAGGACAAGGGATAATGGTTTTAAGCTAAAGGAGGGTAGAGTTAGACTAGATAGAAAGAATACTTTTTTTTTACAGTGAGGGTGGTGAAACACTGCAACAGGTTGCCTGGAGAGGGTAGAAGTCTCATCCCTGGAAATAATCAAGATCAGGTTGGATGGGGCTCTGAGCATCCAACTCTGATCTAGTTGAAGATGTTGGAACCTTCAGGGAAGTTGAACTAGATGACCTTTGAAGGTCCCTTCCAACACAAAGCATTCTATGATTCATTCTAGGATAGTAACTTGGCTCACTCTGCAGGGATGAGAGTAGAAGGTTGCCTTCATCTCTTTCTCTCTAGCCCTGAGATCATGTGGAGATGTTTTCTTCTTGTTGGGGACCTGAGGCTGGCAGTCTCCCCAGGCCTTGCCAGCAGCTGTGCTCATTTGTGGTCAGGATTAACAGCACATGGAGCCCTTTGTCTTGCTGCTGTGACTGGTGCTCATTCTGAAAACCGGAGCAGCTGTGCTGGCTCCTGAAAGGCCAGTTCTTTGTGTGCAGAGACTGGAGGCAAAAAGGAACCTGATCTGTGTGTCCTGGGGATGATCGAGCCCTTTTCCCTCAGCCAGCACCATGCCGTTGTTGCCTTGTCCCTTCTCTCTCCACAGCAGTGTGGGGTGGTGACAGGTGGTGAGGATGCTGCTGCTGCCAGCATGCCGGGAGCCAGTCCCAGGCTGCATAAAGCTGCAGATGCACTGCTTCCTTTGGGAGCAGTGAGCCTTGCAGACAACTGGCTTCAGTGGCTCATCCCAGCCCTGCAAGGGACAGAGCTGCCTTCACAGCAGCAGAGGAAGGGCTGGCAAAAAGGCTGTCAGGCAGCCACGCTGCTACAGTTAATCAGAGCACCATGCCTGACAGTGAGCAGGACACCCAGCTGCCCCAATCTGTGCCCAGCTCTCACTGGGGCTAAATAATGGTACAGCAGTGTGTCTCAGCACTGTTAAGCCAAGCCTAATGGCAGCTGTCCCAGCACCAGTCATCCCAGCACTGGTGACACTGTCCTGGCACCAGTACTGACTCAGACAGTACTGTCCAACACCAGTTGTCCTGGCATTTTACTGCCTGGACACCAGCTTGGCCCAGTACAAGCTGGTGCAGCTCCAGTGCAGGTTCCTTCAGCCTGTACAACAGGGAGGGCACCTGCAACATGGCTGGAGAAAGAGCTGGTCCTCATTTCTGACCTTGCTCACTGAGCACCTGCTTGTGAATATGAGCAAAATGCTTCTTCCTCAGCTGCAGAAGCAGCACCCACACCTTATGCACCCGTGGCCAAGTACCTGGCAGAGGAGAAACCAGCTCCTTCTTCCCGCACCCTCCTCCTTGCTGGAGCACCACAGCCCCTTGAAAACCTTCCCTCTTCTCCTACTGAACATAATACAATGTGGGATTTGCCCATCTGAGCATGGGAATAGTACATAGCTGAGCTGTACAGGATGGGTCCAGATTCAGTTACCAGCTGCTGGCCTTGGACCAGAACTGTTGGTGCAGGACACCACCACAGCTGGGAACGTTGAGTTTCCTGGAGCTAGAGCCATCTTGGGGCTGTGATCAGCCAGTCACTGCTGTCCTGCCTTCAGTTTGGATCCCATTCCCAACATCTGGCACAAATAAAGCATGCATCCATGTCAAACATAATATATTTATAGCAAAAATAGGCTCTTTCTATAGCTTCCATACACAAAGTTTTCTCCCCGTACATTTACGCAGTAAACAGGTTAACTGAAGCAGCATGCGCTGGAATGATTTGACAGCTGCCCCTGCTTCAGGCTCCCACTTAAAATGGGTGGCCTCATTTCCCTTTCATAGCTGTTCTCTGGAGCCTGGACTGGATCCCTCGTACCTCCCCATCCAGACTGCTGCAGCAGCAGGGAACAGCCCTGGGACAGGGGGTAGCAGTGGTGCATACTCCTGCTTGCCAGGCAGAGGGCAAGACTGCTGCATGAGCTGCCTCTTAAAACGGGGACAGCACAGATTCAAGGAGAAACGTCCTGTAGCTCACATGTGCTGACTGCAAGCTCTTCCACCATGCTGTTAAACAGAAAGTGATGGGGCACAGGACCTCAACCCATATGGTGGTAAGAAGATATGCTTCTCAGGAAGCCTCTCCTGTTTCTCCTGTGCCTCCACTGATAGGAATCAGAGAAAGGGCTCTGGGGAAAGCTCCCCAAGGACTGCCCAAATTTCCTTGCAGAAACCTCCAGAGCCTGAAAGCTGTCAGAGACATTCTTGCCCTGCTATCAGAGAAGGCAGAGCACTAGGGAACCCTGCCAGCAAGAGCTTCACAGTTTGGAGTTCACCTGGGTCATTGTTTGTCCATCCCAGAGGGGTTTGGCACATAGACCTCAAGGGCAGGATGCATGGGCAGCAAATGCATCCTCTCCCTGTCCCAGGCTGGAGAAGGGCCCTCACTTGGAGCCAGTGTTCCTCCCTGCCTGGCCATGCAATAGGATATTGCAATGCACTCACGAGTTGGCTGCGCTGTTCCCAAGTGAGATGTGCCCTCAATGAGGACAGTTGCCAAAGGGTGGCTTGCAAATGGGGTAGCCACTGCAGCACAGGGAGGGAAGCCAGCTGTCCCCTTTTCCCTCCCTACAGCAGCCAAGGCTCCCACAGTGCATGGCCATGGAGTTTCTGCTCACAGGAGATCATTCCCATAAACCAGCCCCAGTCCCCTCCTGCCTCCCTCTCCCCTTGTATCTTTGGCAGTCCTCCTTGGACATGTTCAAGTCTCCAGCATCACACCAACATCTCAGCAGCATGGACTTGCCTCACAGTTTGGTAATTGCACATAATGGGGCCACTTTAGTGAGCCCCACAAAGGTGGGAAGGGAGAGGGGAAGAAAAGGACAGTCAGGTAAACTAAATTGAGTAATCCCTCACTGTCTGTCCCAGCATGATGGGTCATGCATGAGTCCCAGGAGAGAGGATGCTGCCCAGCCCTGCCGCAGCGCAGCTTCCCACTGTCTAGGAGATCATGTACTGGGTGATGGCCTGCAATGCATACAGCAGCTCTGCCTGCATTCGGGCTTCCAGGATGAGCAAGTTCACATGGACCTAAGGGAGAAGCAAGAGAGGTTCAGGCAGCCGCAGTGTGCTATGGGCAGTGGTGCAATAAAGTGCCCAGCCAGGCTAGAGAGTCTTTTGGCATGGGACAAAATGCCACCAATTTTTCCAGCACAGGCAGCTGCCCTTTCTCCCTCCTCCCAGTCCTGCAGGCTGTGGCTACCTCTCAGAGCCACATGCTGGGGAGTCCCCAGCACACTTAGCACCAGCATGCTGGGCTGGCACGGGCATGGTCCCTGCCGCCCACAGCAGACACTTCTGCTGGACCGAGGGCTTGTCTGGAGGCACTCACTGATGGGGGTAATGGCCTTGGAGATCCCCATGCCATCAGTGGCCCCTGTGCTAATCACACTGTGGGCAGCCCCATGCCATGCTAAGCCCAACTCCTTACAACCAGTTTCCATTTTTCCCCCACCTGCCTCAAACTGGTTTGGTGTCTCAAAGGTTTCCCATACACCCCAAGAAGTACCCAAGCCTGCAACCCTGCCCAATTCTGGCCCCACCGCCAGGGGCTGGCTGTCCCACCTTTTCACTGTGCTGGAACTGCTTCCAGAACCTGTCAAACATTTCTGAGTTTGTCTTCTCTGGGTAACAGGTTACAGTTTTAATGTAAACTTTGAGCATTCGCTCGAGGAGGTGATTCACTTCTGCATAGTCATAGTCATCATACCTGTAGGGAGCACAGGAGCAAGTCACAGCCAGCACTGTTGTCCCTACAGAGCACCTCATCTGTGGTCTGCCCAGGGCATGGCACAGCCACAGGGCAGGGGGACACATAACAGTGGCCACTAGGCACTGAAGTCCCTTCCCCAAAGCGCCCTGCCCTGGCCAGAGAAGCTGAAGTATCTCTTCCCTGCCTGGTCCAACATCCAGGCAGGCAATTCACCTCTCTTTTCTAAGCACATCTGCAAGACAGCAGTGCCCTACCCTCCTCCCACCTGGGTCAGCTCAGTTTTCTCCCCTAGACTGCAAGGTTGGTTTTCCTACCTAATGCCAAACATGCAGTGGATGTAGTTCCAGATGACCCGCTTGAAGACAGAGGGTTCACATCCCTGCCGCTTGGCCATGGCACTGCTTTGAAGACCATCCACCATCCGAAACTTCTCATCCAGGAGATGCCCAATGTCTGAGTAGAGCCGGTTGACCAGTGAGAAGCCATGGTCTTCCCAGGAGTAATCCTGTTGAGCACAGCAAGAGGCTTTTGCAACTGCAAAGAGGAGCCCAGGGCACATTCCCAGGAAGAAGAGTTGGAGACCTCAGGATGCAGCAGAATTCAATAGGTTTGCTATGGGGGTGGCTCTGCCACAAACTATAACATCCCTTATCAGGCAGCTTTTGAGTAATTTTAACCCTTGCCTCCATGAAGGTAATGTGAAGGAATCAGCATCCTTTGGTGATAGAAGTCACTGGTTTTCTCCCTCTCCCTAGGCCTAGTGGGGCAGGTCCTCTCTCAGAGCAGTTTGCTAAAGCAGCTGCACCAGATCCAGACTGCACAGGTACCCCTGCAATTGTCTGCTCCCAGAGGGGAGGGGAGAGGAGAGGAGGGGAGGGGAGAGGGAGAGGGAGAGGGAGAGGCAGCCTGGACTGCTTCCCACCAAGAGAGCAGGAACCTCACCTGGACTCTGAATACCTGTGTCTGATCCTCATCGTGCCGGGCAAAGTCTTGGTATCCAAAGTCAGGGTCCTGCATATAGCATGCAAGATTGGTGGCACCGGTGACTTCCCCATCGGTATCAGTGAGAGGGGAGAGCCCTGCAGATGGGTCAGAGTGATGCTCAGCTGCCCTGTTACCAGCAGCAGGTATTGAAAGCCAGGCCTTGCTGTGCCTCTTTGGGAAGCACCACTGACTTCTTCCCCACCCCACCAGCATCCCAGGAGCCCCTCTCTGAACGATACATCACAGAAAATGTAAATATAGACACAGGGGAGCAACACCTAGGCATGCCATATGAACTCCCTTCCTGCACACCCACCTCTGCTCCCTGCCCCTCACCTTCCTCTCGATCTTGCTGCAGCAGCCTCATCTCCTCCCTGCCCTCGGTCTCCGTCTGGATCTGCTGCATGCAATCCTGGAGGGAATCCAGCTCCATGCAGGAGTCCAGGGACTGCACAGACACATGCTCAGGGGTAAGGGCATTGATCTCAGCTGTGCCCCCATCCCCCCTGCAGAATCACCCTTGGGGGCTCACCCGCTTGCGGTTGATGTGCAGCAGTTCCTGGCTGCAGCCATTGCCTGCGGTGGCTTCGCAGAAGCACTGGTTCCCAGGTGACAAGGGTTTCAGTGAGCCTCTGCCCCCCAGCCCCTCATCCTGCTCGCAGCCACAGCCGAAGACAAAGCTGGCAAGCGCGTGGCAGTGAGCCAGGAGGACAACGGCGTGCACCAGCTCCGCCAGTGACCAGCTCCACTCGCTGATTTTCAGCAGCTTCTGCAGCACACAGACAGACCAGCAATGCAACATGGGCAGGGTGCCAGCAAACCTGGGGGATGCTGCTGTCTGCACCACCACCCTGGTCCCTATCTGACAGGCCCCCCCCAATACCTCAATGTGCTCCTTGGTGATGAGCCATGGTCGGTGTGCCAGGATCTTGTTGATCTCATTGAGATTGCGGAGTTTGGGGGGGATGAAGTCAAGGCCACGCAGCCACTGGGGATCGCCCCCCGCCCGTAGGAACTGCAGCACATGCAAGTTCACCAGGTACTGGCACTGGTGCCGGGCAGCTGCCTGCAAGAGCAGCAAGTCAGCATTGCCACACTGCACTGGCAGGACAGGTGTCCTAGGACCCCACACCCACCTCTCACCCAACCTCCAGGATATCGTGATTTTGGCCTCTGCAGAGAAGCCCATGGAACAGGCTGCTTCGTGGAGGGAGATCGGGGAGCTTTGTGGGGCTTGGCAGAAACCCCTGTCCCCTCTGACAGCTCCTAGCAGGGCTCACCATGATGGCGATGTAGTGCCGGCAGTCAAAGGGCAGCGGACCATCCATGTGCATCAGATAGTGCTGCATCTTGAGGAAGCTGTCAAGGTACTGTGGATGGTAACCCATCTGCTGGGTCACTGCCTCCAGCCATCCCCGGTTTGCCAGCACCTTCACGAAGAGGAACTGGGGACACTCAGGGTCACTGCCGGACATCTTTGCCACCTGCATGGAACACGCTCTGCTTAGTTCTCCCTGGAGCAGTCCCTGATGCAGCAACCCACCCCAGCCAAGTCCAGGCTCTGTGAGGGGCTGGGATTCCCTCTCCCAGTTTGATGGTCCCAAAGGGACGCCATCAGGTCAGGAGCCACTGCAGAAGACTCAGGTAGGGGACCTGAGCAGACCACTGCTCGGTAGGGTCACTGCTAGCGGGAGGACAGGCTGCAAGAAACAGCTTGGTCTCTGCCTGGGAGAGAGCATTGCCTGGTGAATAGAAGCAAAGGGCAAACTAGGTGTGATGTTTCCTCACAGCCTTAGAGGTGAATGCAAGGCTAGAGCAGAGAAACATGACAGATGAAAAACCTGGGCAACTACTGCACCCGTGGCCTCATCAACACACCTCCTAGCCAACAGTCAGGTCTGCGCCTACAGCCTGCTTGCACCAAGGCATGGGCATAGCAGGCACTAAGCCTTGTAACACAGAAAGTCATGGATTCTGCTCAGGTGCAGGAACTCAGATGAAGAGGGTGCACCTAATCCACTTTGGGCTCGAACCAAAATATACCCTCAGAGCAGTTGGCCCTGCTGACACTGCTGTCATCTTCCTCCCACACATCTCTTTGGTGCAGTCACCCGAAGGCTGGTGACCAGGGCATGGCCACCACAGTGGCATGGAAGCAAACCAGAAGCATGTCTGCAAAACAGCCCCTAGTCCACCATGACTTTGTTGGATAAAAAATTGTCTGTATGTCCAGGCCCAAAGAGTTGTGGTAAATGGAGTTAGATCCAGCCGGTAGATGGTCACAAGTATTTATCAGGGGCCTGTTCTCTTTAACAACTTTTTTCAATGATCTGGATGAAGGGATCGAGGGCATTCTCAGTAAGTTTTCAGACAACACCAAGTTAGGCAGGTGTTTCAATCTGCTTGAGGGTAGGGAGGTTCTATAAAGGGATCCGGACAGGCTGGATTGATGGGCCGACGCCAGTGGTATGAGGTTCAATAAGGTCAAGTATCGGGTCCTGCAAATGGGTCACAAGAACCCCATGCAACGCTACAGGCTTGGAGAAGAGTGGCTGGAAAGTTGTCTGGCAGAAAAGGACCTCAGGGTACTGACCTACAACCAGATGAATATGAAGCAGCAGTGTGCCCAGGTGGCCAAAGCAGCCAACAGCATCCTGGCTTGTATCAGAAACAGTGTGGCCAGCAGGAGTGGGGAAGCAACTGTACCTCTGTACTCAGCACTGGTTAGGCTGCACCTTAAATGTTTTATTCAGTTTTGGGACCATCACTACAAGAAGGACATTGAGGTGCTGGAGCATGTCCAAATAAGGGCAACAAAGCTGGTGGAAGGTTTAAAGAACAAGTCTTATGAAGAACAGCTGAGGGAACTGGGGTTGTCTAGCCTGGAAAAAAATTACCTCAGGGGAGGCCTTATTGCTCTCTACAGCTACCTGAAGGGAAGTTCTAGTGAGATGGGGATTGGTCTGTTCTCCCAAGTAACAAGCAGTACAGGACAAGAGGAAATGGCTTCAAGTTGTGCCAGGGAATGTTTAGGTGGGATATTAGGAAAAATTTCTTCACAGAAAGAATTGTAAAGCACTGAAATGGGATGCCCATGGAAGTGTTGGAGTCATCATCCCTGGAGGTATTTAAAAGTTGTGTACATGTGGTGCTGAGGGACATGGTTTAGTGGTAACATAGCAGTGTGGGGTTAATGGTTGGACTTGATGATCTCTTCTAATCAAAATGATTCTACAATTTTATGATTGGTCCATGACCCTGGGTTGTCACTGCCAGTCAGGACACATGCATCGCCCTCGGAGCTCTGACCAGTAACCCTGATGCCCCATGCAGCTTGCCTTGCCAGCAGCTATCTTGCCAGTCAGAGCGCTACACAAGGCTTTAATTTCTGCAGCAGCTCAGCATGCCACCACGAAGCAACCCAGAGGGTCAGGGCAGCACCATCAGGGACAGCAAAGCTGCAGGGCATGAAGTGAAGCACCCCAGGGGGAGGCAGTGTGGCATTGAGCCACACAGCAGCACAAAGCAGTCACACACACAGAGGCAGTGCAGGAAGCAGCTCTGGCTGTTTTCTACCATCCTGTACTTCTGACAAAAACACCATCACTCAGGTGTCATCCGGAGCCTCCTTTTCACTTTTACTCCAGATTAAAATGATGAGCCAGGGTCCCTTCTGCTCCACCCCAGGGAAGCTGATCCCCAGCGAGGAGCATATGACAAGCTCTATGCTCAGCCTCCAGGCTGCCAGATCTCCTCTCTCTGCTTGTCCAGGTGATGATGGAGCAAGGGACCAGGCAGACACGGGCTGGAAGGGGAGAATGAAGGAATGGGCAGGACAACCCCTCACCTCATCTCTCATCCCCCCTGCTGGGCTCTCCTGACTGTTCCCCATGGCACTGACTCAGCCCAAGATGTCTCCCGCCAACAGCACCGGCCACATCTCCAAGCCTTGCTCCCCAGCCTCTTATATCGCCCCCAGTGTCACCTTCCTCACCCTCTCAATCCTTAATCCTCCATCTCCTCCCCTGCACCGAGTCGCAGCCCTGGGCAGTGGGAGCATAGCCCGCCTTCTGCCACCTCCCTCCGCGGGGGGAGGCTTTCCTGTGCCCAAGCCCCCTGAAACACAACAGACACCTCAACCCCCGACCTCCTACCTCCAACCTCCCCTCCTCCCTGCATGTGCAGGTGCTGTCGGGGAACGATGCCCCAGCATTGCCCAGTCAGCCAATCGCTGGGCAGCAGTTTGCATGTAAAGCAGGCAGGAGGTCCTGCGACTGGGAGCAAGCCCGGGCAGCGCTGGGAGCCGCGGGAGGGGGGCCAAGGGATTCAACCTTGCCCCCGCGCCCGGACGGACAATACTCCACTCTGTGACCCCACCCCTCGGGGTTCCATCCCGCTGTGAGACCACGGCTACGTCGGTGACGGTCGCTTGGGACCAAGGCCGCGGCTGACACCTCTCGCGCGACCCTATGCCCCAGTTCTCAAGGAGACAGGGGAAGTTCTAGTGCCCGCGGCAGGGGCCCACTCGGCGGTACCGGCGCCGGCTGCCCGCCTGCAACCGGGGCCCCATTGTGCGGGCGACGGCGGCAGCAGCAGCGCCCCCGGTGCGCGGCGCGGGCAGTGCAGGCGGACAGAGAAAAACAAGTTTGATTGGCAGTGATGGAAGCACGGCGCCTCCCGCATCCCGCACAAAGGGGACAGGAATGATGCCGCCGCACCGTCACCGGTACCGGGCTGCCGGCCACCACACCGAAAAAGTGGGCTCCTCCGGACCCGCGCACGGCTTGCGGACGGCGGAAATGCCCCGGCCTGCTGATGTCGCAGCCGAGCTGTGCTGATGGCAGCAAACAGGGCCGAGCCCGGTGCGCTCGTACGGACTCCGGTGACGGCGGGGCGGGTCCTACCTGCCCCGGCAGCCGCTGGCATCGGCTTCCTCGGGGGTGCTCCACGCTCTGGGGACACACGATCATGGTGAGCCCGTGCCGTGCGCAGTACCAATGCCAGTATCAATACTGCCAACCCCTCCTGCCCGGTCCCGGGCGCCGGCAGCTTTGAGCCGGGCACCGCGGCAGCGCGAGCTGCGGGGGCGTGCCCGCCGCTCCGCCTCTACCAATCACAGTCGTGAGGGGGAGTGGCGCCGACGGCTACGCCCCAATCGGCGGCGAGGGGGCAGGAGCCCGACGCATCATGTGGCCAGGGGTGGGAGGTTACCTGTCCGTCAAGCGCGGAGGCGTCGCTCGCCTCAGCCAAGGGGCGGGGCCCGACCTGCCTGCCGCTGGGGAGCGCAGCGTGGCCGGGGAGGGAGCCTGCGCCCGTGTGCCTGTGCGCCCGTGTCCTCATACTCTCCGTCGGCTGCCGCGCGCTTGCTTACTCAGCCCGAGATGTCTCCCGCCAACAGCACCAGCCACGTCTCCAAGCCTTGCTCCCCAGCCTCTTATATCGCCCCCAGTGTCACCTTCCTCACCCTCTCAACCCTTAATCCTCCATCTCCTCCCCTGCACCGAGTTGCAGCCCTGGGCAGTGGGAGCATAGCCCGCCTTCTGCCACCTCCCTCCCCAGGGGGAGGCTTTCCTGTGCCCAAGCCCCCTGAAACACAACAGACACCTCGACCCCCTACCCATCTCCAACCTCCCCTCCTCCCTGCATGTGCAGGTGCTGTCGGGGAACGATGCCCCAGCACTGCCCAGTCAGCCAATCGCTGGGCAGCAGTTTGCATGTAAAGCAGGCAGGAGGATGGAAAAGCCCAGCAGGCCCTGCGACTGGGAGCAAGCTGGGCCGCCAAGAGCGCCACAAGGCCAGACAAGACTCTGCTTTGTGAATCCCATGCCCCTTGGGGTTCCATCACTCCATGAGGCAAGACCACAGATCTGTCAATATAGGTGTCTCTGTCAGTGATGCTCATGTCACCCCTGTCTTTGTCCTCTCCAGCTACTTCCACCTGCTTGTCTTGGCTGGGCTCTGCCCATCCCCAGTGATAGCCACAGCCTCAGGCAGTGCATGGTGGGGACAGCCCCCACCTTTATTTAGCCTCAGAACTGCCTGTCTTACTGGTCTGTCCACAGCCACACTCTGGAGGGTGAAACTGCCTTGCGCCAGGTCCCCTCCATCCCTACCTTGGTCTCTCCCTGCTGCCTTCATTTGCATGGACATGCTTGGCACTGGAGGCTGTGCTGGCTGGTTGGAGGCATGAGGGTGATGAGGCATGGGGACAGCAAGCATGGAGACAGGGAAGAGGGCCATAAGGATGACGACATGTCTGGCCAGCAGGCATGAGGACCAGACAGCAGGGCACAAGGGTGATGGCATGTAGACACAACAGGCATGGGCACCAGAGAGCAAGACATGGGGACAGCAGGCATAGGGATGGGCAGGTGGAGCATAACAGTGACAGGCCATGGAGACAAGGCCTGACTGGGGCATAAGGGAGACATGGCATGAGGACAGTGGGCATGGGGATGGGTCATCTTCTGTCATAAGCCAGGTTCCCACATGATGCTGGAGGCCACAAACATGGTAAGGTCTCATGGGCAGGCCTGCCCTGTGGCTGACAGTGTCCCCCTGTCCAGAAGGCAGAGGTGGCCTTGGCAAAGGTGGGCAAGGTCCCGCTGGCTGTCCTGGGGGCCATCAGCAGCCCCTTATTGCTCCTTGACCTTGTGCTGTGGAGAGCAGTGTCTCTGTGGCAGATGTCCTGTCCTCCAGCATCTTCAGTGTAGTCCACCTACTGTGCAGGCACTCACCCTTCAGCCCCACGGTGTCTGCTACAAGAGCTGGAGAGGCACCCCCAGTACCAGCTCTGGGCCCTGACACCTGTGCCCATCTTCCCAGCTGCTCCCTATCCATGCCCCCTTGCCATGTCACCATGTATGTCCCCTTGCCCATTTGTCAGCACTGGGCTGAAGTGCTCCAGGGGGGACATGAAATATCAGTATATGTGCTGTCAGACAGCACATCCCTGTTGTCCCATGGTCATGTGACCCTGCTGTGCCTCATTGCCCTGTGCACTTCTGGGACCCCCAGTGACCAGGTGACTCCACTTGGTTGGACACCTGCCAAGGACTCTGAACTTCACCCTGCACACACACTAGGCAGTGTGTGCCTGGGGGAACTCACTGGCCCTCTCATTCAGGCTGATCACCTGGAACAGCAGTTTGGGGGTGCCCAGATTGTCACAAGGGTCAGTAACGTCTAGAAAAGCTGGGAGGATGGGGTGTGAGCTGCCAGTATGGAACCCCCCCCCCACTGCTGCACCCATACCACGGGGAGCCTGTTGTACAGCATTCCACTGGAGATGGGCCGAAGTACTGGTGCTGCTGTCAAGGCAGCGGCAGAGCTGCAACCCTGCAGCCAGGGCTTACTGGTGTCAGAGACCCCCATCAGCCTCCTCACATAGGACAGCAGCTGCAGGACAGCACGACTGATGTTGGCCAGAAAGCTCTGGTCATCTGCAGGGAAAGTGGTGCTGGCTGAGGACAGGAGACAGCCTCTGGCAGAGGCCGCAGCGCCCAGAGTTCGAGCGCAGCGCCCAACGAGGCCACAGCACGTAAGGAGCAACACCTAGGGAATGGCCGCGGGCAGACGCACTCCCGTACTTGCTTTAGATAATCACATTGCTGCGGTGAGCCCGGAACTGTGGGGCTGGACTCCGCCCCGCGGCGTTTGTGAGGTCAGAGGTGGGCGGGAGGTCCGGCGGCGCTTCTCCCGGCGCGGGGAGACGAGCTGGGTCGAGTCTCTGGTGTTGAGGGGTTTTAATGCTGCAGGAAACACGCGGTGCTGCAAAGGAGCAGCGAGACCACTTGGGGGACAGCCGGGCTTGCCTGGTGCTCCGGGGCCGACACGGTGGCATGCTGTGTGAGCCGGCACAGGCGGGAGGCAGGAATAACCACAAAACCACTCATGAAATGCAAACAGCAAATTTATTTTCATTACCTCACCGACCAGGAAATCCCTCAAGCAACACCCGGGCAGCGGCATACAAGCGGGGACACAGGCACCGCAGATAGTGGTCCATGCTAGAGATCATCGAACCTGCTCGCTTTGCTCGTTTATCAGATTCTTGCAGGCATAGTTACGTCTGTGCATCAATCTTTCCCATAACAAGGCAGGAATCTCAAGCATGTTCAATAGAGTGCCTCTAAGTCTATCACAGGCCTATGTTAGCTAAACACAGATGTTCTACTTAACAAACAAGGCTAAACAATAATTTGTATGATATATGTGTTTTTCTGCACCCCAGCTGCAAAGTCACTTGAGTGTCTACAAAACTCATTGCCACTCTTCCATTATTTTCACACACTTGGCCCCTCTGGCACTTTGAGCTTCTCAGCCCCAGTGTCCCCCCATTCATTGGCCAGTGGCTCTTGTCTGCTTAACTGCAGCTGGGTTTGGCATCAGCTAGGGTCAGGCCCCTGCACACAGCAGGACTCATGGTGGGATGTCACCCTGCCCTCCTAGACACCACAAGGAAAAAGCAGGTGCAGTGTGCACAGTATACTGTAATCCACACAAAGCAGTACCCAGCGCATCTGATGCCTCACATACATGCAACTAATAGTGCATCTAGCATGCTACATACTGCAGCCTGTGCACTGAGTGGTGCACCCATTGCACCACCCAGTGCACCCAGCACACTGCACTCACCTAACACCCTGCAGCACACCCAACACCCTGCAGTGCAGTACAGCTGCTGTGTTGTGAGGGGTTGAGTGTGGCTGTGGCAGGGCACAAGTCTTAGGATCCCAGTATTTGGTGGAGGCAAGGTGGGAGTAAAGAGCAAGCCTGTGGGGTGGCAAGGTTTCAGGCAACAGGGGTGCAGAGTGTGCAGGGTGCGGGGTTGCAAGGACTGCATCACACTCTCACATGGCTATTCTTGTAGGGGTTGTGCTCATAGGGGACAGCTGGGGCTCCAGGCATCACTGATGGCGGGTGGTTGCTGCTCTCACAGAGGTGCTTGTGGCTGTCTGTGGGGGACAGCTCGCTCACGTAGCAGATGTTCTCGCTGTAGTTGGGCTTGAAGCTCTCCACGACATCTTTGGGGACTCCAGCCCATTCCTCCAGGGAGCAGAGTGAGGTGAGAGGAGCCACCACACAGCACAACCCTAACGCCACAGGGTAGGGGATGAGCCCCGGGCAGGGCTTCCCACAGCTGCCTTACCTGGAAGTTGCCGTTGTGGGTGATGAAGAGTTCATCGAATTTCTTGCTGGGGTTGGGGATTCGGGGCATAAGGATGACCCACACCCTGCGCAGGAGAGATGTGTCAGAGTCGAAGAGCCTCAGCACTGCTGCCCACCACCAGCAACTCATGCTCACCTTTCCATGCGCACCAGCAGGATGACAAGGACCAGCAAGAGCAGGAAAGAGGCAATGGGGATCAAAACTGTGTGGATCCAGAACCAGTGCAGCTGCTCCTCTGACACACCTGGAAAGAACAGGAATGACACAGACCTCTGGCCAGTGCACCACCATGGCAGTGGTGTGGGCACACTAGTGGCTCTTCATGGATGGCTGTGGAAGCTTGGCATCATCTGTTGCAGGGCTCAGCTGGGAGCAAAGGATGGAGAAGGGGCCCATCCCTAAACACTGCCACACTGTCACCACAAGTTGCTGGTGACTCTGTCTTGGGCTGGCCATGCCAGAGCAGCCCTCCAGGGCTAAGAAACTCCTGGTAAATGTAATCAGATCCCACTGCCAGGAGGTGTTTGACTTTCAGAAGCACAAAGGATGAAGGGGCCACTGCTGCTGCCTGCACTCCAGGTGTCCAGATGGTCTTGTCCCTACAGCTGCTGCCTTAGGCCAGTTTTCTACTTGCTTAGTCACTCCTCACCTAATGAGCCCCACCATGCCGCCATCCATTCCATAGTGCCATAGCCCACAGGACTTACTTTTGCTGGTGGAGTTGCTGCCCCAGACCACAGGGATGCTCCACTCACTCCAAAGCTGGGTGCTGCCACAGTAGCTGTTGATCTTGCTGCGCACATAAAAGGTGTAGTATTTCTCATAGTCGACACTGGGGAAGGAGAAGACATCTCCTTTCACCCGGTGCTCCTGCAGAGAGACATGGGCCATGCAGTGAGGGCTGGCACTACTATGGAGGCTGACACACAGCTCAGCCCTAGGCACAACTGTGGGAGTCCTGCATCTTAGTTGCTCTCACCGTCCAGCTGGTGTCCTTGTTGCTCTTGTATTTGATGGCATGCTCCAGGCATTGGGCTTTGGGGTACAAGGAGGTCCAGGTCAGCTGCAGCTGGTTGCTGTTCATGTTACGGATGGTCAGGTTGATGGGTGCTTCTGGTTTCACTGTAAGGCACAGGTGATGCCCAGTAATAGCTAACCCCATGCCCTGGTGGCTGTGCTGCCAGCTGGGACATGATGAGGCAGCCCTGGGGACCCACAGCCCTCCTGCCCCACAACAGTCCCACAGAGAAGAGTGGGTGGCCCCCCCTGCTCCATACCCAGGTCCTGCAGCTCCATGCGCTTGCTGGAGATCTCCAGGGTCCTGCCACCAAGGCTGGCATTGATGAGGACATGGAAAGGCTGGAACTGGATGATCTCGCTCTGGTTGAAGTAGCAGCCAATGCTGATGCCCTGGTCCTGCAGGTAGTGCTTGCACTCCACCACAGGGGACCTGTTCTCATACCTGTGCCACAGCATGTTACCAGGGTTCCCTGAGACTGCATGCTCCAGCCCTCCCTGGAACCCCTTTCCCAAGCACATCTCATCCTGTTTGCCACAGAGGCAGAGTCTCCCCTTCCCTGGGCTTGGGGAAGAGGAGCAGGCTGGTGCTGGAACCAGTGATGATGGCAGGTGCCTCCTGTGTGGAGACCACCACTGGACACCCTGTTGTGGGGCTGGCTGTGGGCCAGAAGCACCTACCAGTAGTAGAGGGAGTAGTTGGTTGTGAGCTTCTCTCTGCTTCCCCATGTGCAGGTCATGTACTCCTCATTGAAGAGGACACACTCCACCCCTGCAAGGGAGAGACACCATTGGACACTGTGGTGGTGAACAGCTGTGCCAGGGCCCAGGAATACAGCAGGGAGACATCGCACATGCCAGAGGTCCCTGCACATCCCCATCAGCCTTCTCCTGTGAATCAAATGGGCCCAGTTCTTCCTGGAGGAGCTGTGCTGCAGCCTGCCTGCAATGCCAGTCCCCCTATACCCTGTTCACATATGCTGTGTTGGTGATGACCAGGCTGCTGGCAGCTCCACATCATCCTCCGAAGGACCACCACCCAAGCAGCTGTCCCTCCCAGAGCCATGTTCTTGGCTCCTGTGTTGTGGATATGGTGTTTCATCCCAATTCCTCCATCCACCCCTCTTAGTCACCCTGTGGCCTCTGTTTGCAGTCCCCAGCACTGTAGAACAGGACAGAAACTGAGATATAAATGTTGGGTCGTAGTCTTTTACTTTTGCAGCTGTAGCTTGTTTTGAATAGAAGAAACTAACTCTGATAGACTGCTTTGAGTAACCTTGGTTTGTATAGATAAGAGGGACTGACTATGAGCTAAGTGGGAACAGAGAGGAGCCTCCAGAGATAAGCCAGATCATGCCAGTTCTGCAGTTGCCAGCTCAG